>JASCZI010000169.1:13098-28529 GCA_036250425.1 Stylosanthes scabra
GATCACATAATTAATTAAGTCTAACTAGAGATAGTCAAGTTAATTGTTATGCAACTAATAATTCTGTGGGTTAAAATTGGATTAGAACTAGTTTGGATAGAGTGACATTTAATCTAATCTAGGATCACTTTTGAGACTCATAAGGATTAGAATCTGATTTGGATCTTCACCTATTTATTTGATTGATTGACTAAGAGATTAGCTTTTGATTAGGTAAATAGAAACTAAGTTACTAAAAGATTAGGGCTTAGTTATACTAGATTCGTTGTGCTTGATAACTGAGAACCTAGAATTAGTATTCGAATGTATACATTGGCCCTCAAGAGAAAAACATCTCCGAAGCTCTTAACATCTCATTCCACTGATTTAATCTCAAGTAATTTTCCGCTCCCTGTTTTCTTATTAATTTCGTGCCACACACCATCATTCTCTCAAGGTTTTATTTTTGATCTGATTAGAATAATTGATAAATAGTATTGCTTGATCCTTTATTCCTCGTGGAAACGATACCCACTTCACCGTGGTATTACTTATACGATTCGGTGCACTTACCTAGATCGGAGCATATCAGCTGTAATCCAAATGAGTTAGCTTTAATTAGTCCTCAAAATATGATTTTTCTTTTTAATTATTTAATGATGTTTAACTCTCCTTTCAGAAAAATAGTATACAGCATAGGCGGCAGAAGAAATTGAAGGCGTATGACCTGTCTGCTCTCTCAGAGTTACTTTCTGATCCTGAGCTGAAGACACCGCGGAAACCAGAACCCCAGCCTGTCAAAGTTAGTCCTACATCTCGGCAAAAGATACTGTGAGTTCTTCTTTTCATAATGCCTTATTATGAGATCATATTTTCTTTTGATGTTTTAAAATTGTATGCCCAACCTTGTGTCCTCGTTTCATCAGATTGAGGGAAGTGCAACAATTTGCTGCAGTTCTAAACAATCCCCTCTTCCAATCAGATCCCAAGTCTGCCATTCATCAACACTTACGGAACACACTACCGATTGTAGAAGAGCAGCCCAAGAAAAAAGTGAACACAAATGGATCCAAGAAGAAGAACAAGAAGAAATCAAAGGCTTCTTCAAGTGGGGTGATATCTATGGACACATAATGGTTATGTGCGCTTACTACAATAATCTTCTTTCTAGGTCTTCCTGTAATTCATTACTTCTACAAAATGTTAGAATACTCAAATTGTGAATGGAAATATCGCAAATTTCTTAAGCATCGTAATGTTTATGATGTGGTTTGAGATGTGTATCCATTGGTGTAGAATTGTGAAACTTGAGAATTGCTAATGTGTCTAATTTTGACGAGTTCACAAAGGAAATGGTTTATCCATATGTTTCTAGCTCAAGTATGGAGAATCAAGGTTTTTCTTCCTCCAATATTAATAATTGAACATCACAACCAAGCCATATCCGCCTCAAAAAGTAAGGATATTACACAAAAGTAGTATAGGGAAAATTCTCTATAATAATAATAATAATAATAAAAAATAATGATAGGTAACTAATAGAAAATCAGCCAATATCAATCAACAATTAATATTGGATGTTCTATTTCTTCAGGTTTTGGATGTTCTGTTTATAGGTTTCAGATGTTTTATTTCTTTTGTTGATTGTTGGTTGCCTTAGGTTTCGAATGTTCTATTTCTTTTATTGTGAACATTCTATAAACAATTGTTACAAATGTTCTATTTTTTGTTGGATAATTTGTTAGTTAAAAAAATATTAGTTACCTATACTTTCCAAAAAAAAAAGAACTTTATTTCCAGTAAAAAATGAAAAAACTTTATTTCCAAAATGGTTCAATTTTTTTGTCAGTTGCAAAATGTTTGTCTAATTACATGTTGATTTTGATGAAAAATGAAAGTTTTCTCATCAGTTAGGCGAACTTGGTTACACTTGTTTGAATTTTAATAAAAAATAGCATGGCTCACATGTTTCTCAACTATGATACATTTTCATAACTTTATATCAAGTTCGTCTAACTCTTGAGTGAATATTAGGGGTGGGAACAGGCCAGGTCAGACTAGGCTTTACTCTTAACGGCCAGGCCTACAATAGAGTATATTGGTCTTAGCCTGGCCTATAACATAGTATAGTCTTTTTAACGAATATTAAGTTTGGCCTGTTGTCAAGTCTGGTTTAGCCTGAAACTTGTCGATAGGCTTGATTTTTTTAATAAATAAATAAATAATTTAGATCAATATAAAATAATATATTTAACGTATAATTTAATTTTTAGAATAAATTATTAAAAATATTTAAGAAAATAAAAATGAATATGTACAACAAAAAAAATGCATATGGCTTAGTGGATAAAGATACTTACAGATTACAAAAGACCCAAATTCAAATTCTTACTATTGCATTTTTATTAGTATAATAACATTTTTATATCTATATTTACAGGCGAAGGCAGCCCTGACAAGCCTATTAAGCTATTTTGTAAGCATAGGCCTGGCCTTTTAAAGAATTTAGGCTTTTAAAATAGTCTGAGTCTGGATCTATTTTCTAACAGGCCAGGATAGGTCAAGCCAAATACAGGTTAGGCTGCAGGCTCCTGGCAGGCCGCCTAGCCCTTTCCCACCCCTAGTGAATATCATATAGATTCTAAAAAGTGTTACTAAGTTTTCCCAAGTGTTGGGAAACTTGCGTTTTTCACCAAAAGATGCCATGTAGGATGAACATTAGGGCTGTAAGTGAGTCAACCAGTTCCAAAACTTGCTCGAGCTCGACTCGTTAACAACTCGATAAGCTGAGCTCGTAAGCTGGTGAGCCAAGCTTGAGCCTGGATTTGATTTTGAAAATTAAATGAACTGAGCTCGGGTAAGCTCAACTTATTAGCTCATGAGCCAGCTCAAAAATATATATAAATATTTATTTATTTATTAAATTATTAACACACATAATATTCAAAATATAAATTGCTAATCACTTATTATATAAAGATAATGTTTTATATATGAAGAAATATTTTTAACCAACAATTAGTTAGTCAATATTTGTGAAACTGAAAATAAGAGCAAAATAATAATTGCACAATTAATTGAATTTTTTTATATTATTAATTAAAATTGACTAATTTTTTATTGATTTTTTATCATCATTGTTTATATATTCCAGCCCTGATGAACATGCTAAAAAAAAATTCATGAAAATAAAATCTTTTTATCTTTTTAACTAAAAATAAAGTTTTATTTTTTAATTGGGTAAACCTCCTCCCTGGCCCTTATACTTAATTTTTTAGACGTGGCTCCCTTTGATCATTGGAAACCCCCATGACGGTCCCTTCCAAATTAATAACTAGTACATATCATCCCCTGATATCGGGTAATAGCAAATAACCCAAATGATGTGTAGGTATGATGCTGATATAGCAAAATCCAAGTGCTAGATGTGTTTTGTGCACTCTAAATTTGAGACACATTAACTCCTCACCCCCCAATTGAAAGTGTGTCGTCTCTCCCCTATATGGTTTCTTTGAATTGGATGGAACCCTAATTCTGAGATTTACTTTCGAAGGTTTGATGCTGAAGATGAGTGAAGGTGCCAGATAATCAAGCTCACACCGAGTATACAGAGGGCATGGAGGAGAGAACTTGAGTGCCAATGTCGGGTCTGGTGGGAGTGGCGTCGGAGGATCTTTGGGCCACCAACAATTTTGCTTAACATGCTACCCCCTTATATGCTCAATCCTAATGCAATTTCCAGAAACAATGACAGCTGCTTCTGGAAGGATAGCTTCAAAGCTACTCAAACATGCCTCAAACCAAGACCCTAATTTCCTAAAGAATGATTAAATACTTGTGCCACAATGGGCTTCATTGTGTAGAATTCAATCTAGGGATAGTATTTTGTAAACTTAACTTATGTTTTGGCTTTTGTGAATCTATTAAAACACTATGATAGAATTGTTGTTTAGATTTAACTACTTAACCACTTTTGCTGATTATGTTAAGCTAGCTGAACTGTAAGCAGGAACTCCTAAACCTTTTCAATGTTATGGTCATATGTTTATGAATAATATGGTTTTCAATTATATATTTATGTACCTTTCATTTTAGTTACAATTTATAGTTCACTCATTTGAATGATACCATTCATTATGTTAAGTTCAGATGAAGGGTAAAATGATTGGAACTTGCATTTTTGATACAGGAAAATCATATTTTCACAATCCTACAATTTAGATTCATTATCTTTCAACTTTGTTGTGCACATCAGTTACACACAACATTACAATAAATCTAAACAACATTAAATGAAAAGACATGTAATAGGCAAAGGCAAAGGAAACAACATTACATGAATCCTAAACCTTGTAATAAAATTCACTCCCTTATATACAACTGAAACACCTCATTTCTATGACCTCAACAATGAATCCCAGCAATAGGCAAAGGCTATCCCTAATAAGAACAACACAACTGCTCTCATGTTGGTGACCTCCCCTTTTTTTCCCTTTCTATACTCAGATTCCATCATCATCATTTTCATCTCCAAAGAGTCAATCCTTTCCTCAATTCTCTTCATTAGATCAACAACTTTTGCTGTATTGGGGACATCATCTTGATTCAGGCATGTCACATAGTCATCTAGCCACGCAAAATATTTACAGTGTGAACCTTTATTATGCAACAACACTAATGAACCGATTCAGCAAGAACAAATAAGTCTGAAATTCATAGCATCAAATTTCAGCAAATACTTACTTTAAAATATTGGCAAGGGTCGACGATTCAAACATGATCGCATATGCTTCGCAGCTACACATGGGTGCAATGAACTTCTTCTTCTTCTTCAAAACCCCTCCGACGCTACTCCTACCAGACCCAACATTGGCACTCAAGCTCTCTCCTCTATGCCCTCTCTATACTCGGTGTGAGCTTGATTCTCTGGCATCCTCACTCATCTTTAGCATCAAACCTTCGAAAGTAAATCTTGGAATTAGGGTTCCATTCGATTCAAAGACATCATATAGAGGAGATACAACACTGTTTTTCAATTGGGGTGTGGGGGTTATTGTGTCTCAAATTGAGAGTGCACTATATACACCTTGCACTTGGATTTTGCCACATCAGCTTCATACCTACACATCATTTGGGTAGCGTTTGGGAGAGAGATTGAGACTGGGGGGACAGAGATTGGAAGAATGAGACTGAGTTAAGTTTGTTATTGTGTTTTGTTTAAAATTTACTAGGAAACAGAGGCCGAGAGATAGATATTAAATTAAGTTGATGGAGGAATAACAAAAGTTAGTAACAAAAATTTTAATATTAAATAAGGGCATTTGAATAAAAAAAAGTTTTTAAAGTTTCAGTCTCAGTTCCTAGTTTCCAAATCCCTATTATCTAGAAGTACTGAAAATATTGAAATTCTGGGGATTGATACTGAAATCTTAGTTCCAATCGTTACCAACCAAACACAATATTGAGTCTCAGTCCCTCAATTTCAGTTTCAGTCTCTGAAAACAAACACTACCTTGGGTTACCTGCTGTTACCCGATATTAGGGGTCGATATGTACTAATTATTAATTTGGAAGGGCCCGTCATGGGGTTTTCCAATAGTTATGGGACTCCAAGTCTAAAAAAATTAAAGTATAAAGGTCAGGGAGGGGGTTTACCCTGTTGTAGAAATTTTTCATAATATCTTCGAACTTGATTTATTCGAAATAATATATTTATATTTTTTATACTTGCTATTTATATGGTTGAATTCAAGACTTCTTAGTTAAGGTGTAAAATTTTCATTTTCATAATTTTGAACATTCATTCTCATAATTCTTTTCTATAATTCATTATCTTAGTTAATACGATATTTGTTATAATTTTACATTTTTATGTATTTAATAAATAAAAAAAGTGAATTAATAGTTTAATACACACTAATTTAAATGACTTATCTCTTTATTTAGTTTTTTGCAGCGTTGAATTATACTTCAAAATTCTTAATTCAAACAAAAGATTGATAGAAATTAAGGAATTGACTTTGATGGGAAAGTTAAATCTGGTCCATCATAGATCAGAATAAAAGATTCTCTTTGTGTGGATAAAATTTCATCCATACGAAATATAGAGAAATTAAGGAATCTTCCACAATTTATGTAGAATTGCAAAATGACAACTTGTGAAGATTTGAGCCATGGTATTCGAATCGCACGATTTCGAATCGTGAATCGTGCGATTCGATACGAGTCAGAGGGTCGGCGATTCAAATTGATGACTTGAATCAGATGAGTGTTAGAATCGAGCTATTCAAGTTATGAATCGCCCGATACGGTTCGGAATCGTTAGTTTAACTTCATAAGCCCATTTTTAACTTCATAATTCGAACTTATATGTAGAGAACGATCCTAGAAGACAATAAAAATAAATCAATTAAACAGTTTTGAATAAATCTGCTATACTTCATATTTTTTATCAAAGACACTCTTTTTTTTGGTATTCATCAAAGACACTCTTAAGTTATTATTGTGGTGAATGTGATCTATAATTGAGATTTAAGAAAAAAAAAAGCCACATACAGTCAAATTTCAAGTCACAAGTATATATGTAATTCATGACGAACATGGTAGTTGAAATTGACAATATGAAAATGACCAGTATACACAACAATTATATGTATGATTATAGTTTAAAGAAAACTAGATTTCCAAGATAAAGATGGTATGACTGGATATTAAGGTAATGCATCTAACTAAGTTTTTCTCAAGCTTGAATCTACATGTATATTGCATCTAAATAAGTGTGAGACATCCTAACTTTTTTCTTGAGCTAGCTTTTAAGGTGGATATTGCATTTTGCTAGAGTTATGGTTAAATTGTGATTATGTTTATTCAATTTTCCTAAATATGTATTTAATTATATATATATAATCAGCCTAAATATCAAAAGCCATATTATAGAATAGAAATCAATCTGCAAACCTAGACACTCAATTGTATATGTTCTAGGCATATTTGACAAACTTGTTCAACCATTGAAAGTTGGAACCAGAAAGCTTTTTGTATGGAGAAGCTATTTGTTCAAAAAATCTTGAAAAAAAAATCAGATCATGCTTAAATATTTTTTGGTTGGGTCGAAGGGGTGATACTGTTTAAACCAATCCTAGTTGTACTCAGTAGCATTAGCATTTTCATTACCTTAAAGTGTCTTTCCGCGGCCACAAAAGCAAAAGTAACTTTTTGTGTGATTTTCATAGTTGACTTTTATTTGGTTCTTAGTTTATATATTTTTCAACATACAGGAAGTAGCCAAGGACCTCCTAGAAAAGTTCACAGCCAGAAAGATGGTAAATGTTTTCTTTTATTTTCTCAATAGTGGATCATAAGCAAATGACACTAGGTTTGTTGGATTCTTTATTGTCTCATTTTCTTCTGTGAGTTTTCTTAATAGTGTTTAATGTATTTTATTGTCTAGACACAAAAAAAAAAAATTTAATGTTTAATGTATCTTTCAAGTTTGTTTCTATATGTAGTGTTTGGCTCTCCTCTTTCGATTTGATGAAAGCTATTTCTGCAGGCAATACAATTACTATTTTCATCTATTTTCTGTTAGAGTTGAGACGTTGAGCATGCATGATTTGGTTCTGGAACATCTGAATGCAAATTCTTTAATATGTGTTTTTGGTTCAAAAAAAGAGGAAAAAGAATTTTTACTGCTGCTCCTATGTTGTTTTGTATTTTACTGCTGCCACTATGTTGGTTTGATTCAAAGTATAAGGAAATACTTTGTTGTTGTGATTGGTAACTTACTTTTACTACAGCTTAAAGTTTATTACCATTGTTATATATATTATTTTACTGCTTCTTGACGAGGGCTTTAAGCCCATGTCCAAAAAAATATAACTGTTTGATTTTTGATGAGGCCAACCCTAACCCTAGCAGCCAAGCTCCCTTTTTTGTTACTTGAGCGTTTAGAATCAGTCTCAACCCTCAACTCCTCACTCCTCTTCTCGTTCCGTCATTCGAGCTCCCTTCTCCTCTCCTTTCCGTCTGCCCCTGTTACCACACTCGCCACTCCTTCGACGCCGACTCCCCGCCGTCATTCTCACGTTGAGTCCTCGTCATCCTTCTTCCTAGTTTTGTTGTTTGTTCTGCTTGTCTTGTGTTGAACTTGTTTCTGCTGCTTTACCACAGTTCTTGTTTTCTCTCTCTCTCTCTCTCTCTCTCTCTCTCTGGTCTTCTGGTTTTCAATAGCCTTGTTGTGTACCTTTGAACTTTTTCAGGGAAGAGAAATGCTCGTGCTTTTCGAAACTCCCGCGGGCTTTGCCCTTTTCAAGGTTCTTGACGAAGGAAAGCTCTCTAAAGTTGAGGTATTGCTATTATTTCTGTAGAAATATGAAGTAGAAGCTTGTAGCAGGGAATAGAAGAATGGAGAAATAGAAATTCTGTCTATTACTTCTCAAGTAGTGAAAATTACAGAGAATCAAAAACGAATGAATGATACAAGCTTCTTAACTAATCAACACTAACACTTGGCTTTATATACACAACTGAAAATATCTACCTAACTAACTAACTAACTAACTAACTCTTTCTAACTGTCATAACTGCTATAACTGCTAATAATTTCATATAACTGTCACCACCAACAATGTCATTTTCTGATTATTTTTTTTGTAACTGTATAATGTATTGCAGTTTTGTGAAATGTATATTATCTTTTTTTTACATGTTATATAATGTATTGTGCTTGATCTGATAAATTTATTTCTTTTATGAAATTTTGTTTTATACAGGACTTATGGAAAGAGTTTTCTACTGCAGACTCTGCTAGAAAGGTTCATATGTTTTACTGTTTCGTATTTACTTCTTTTTGGTTGTGGCATCTATATGATAACATTGATAAACTGGAGTCAATATGAGTCAAAACGTGGTAATCATTGAAACTTGGTTGGTGACAAATTAGGTGGTCAATTTGAAAGCTTTTTCCAAGTTTGAGAATACTTCGGAGGCTTTGGAGGCTGCTACTTTGTTGATTGATGGAAAAGCCAGCAAGGGTCTGCGCAAGTTCCTGCGTGCTCATTGTGGCAAGGATACGTTAGCCGTTGCTGACTCGAAGCTTGGGAATGCAATTAAGGAGAAATTGGTGTTTTACCTGACCTCTCCCCTAGAAAAATTGTAATTTCAATTTTAACAATTAACGATTCTTGTGGCTGAATTTGGTATATGTTTTTAACCTTGCAGCAAATTGATTGTGTTCACAACAATGCTGTTATGGAGTTGATGAGAGGAGTTAGAAATCAGTTAACTGAACTCATATCTGGTCTAGCTGTACAAGACATGGCACCTATGAGCTTGGGTTTATCTCATAGCTTATCAAGATATAAACTTAAGTTTAGTGCAGAAAAGGTGTGTTTACAGAGTTTATCTTCATAACTATTATTGTTATGTTTATTGCACTCTGATAATTCTTTTTGAGTACATAACGAATGGATTCCCTGCTGCTAATGTCGATATGCAACTATTCAACTTCAATTCGTTAAGAATTAGTGGCAAGTTTTATTTCTAATTGGCTAAATGTAAGAAATGATCTTTCTCCAAAAATTATGTCAACAGCATGTGTCATATGACTAACAAATTACACATGTTCTTTACGTTTTATATTATAACTCAGATACACGATTATCCATCTTTTCATGATCCCTATTTTGTGTTGCTCCAATTTTTAGTGCGTAGGGGTTTCACTTTGCCACTATCTATTGAGTTTTTACCTTTTGAAATACTAAATTCTTCGCTACTTATTTTGTAATGGAAATTTTACCAATCCAAGTGTCTGTTTTACTATGCTTTCTTTATATGTTTGTGCTTTCTTCTTGTGATAAATGCAAAATGCTGCTTACTGATTTTAAGATGTCTTTGTTTTTTAGGTGGATACCATGATTGTCCAGGCTATTGGCCTACTTGATGATCTTGATAAAGAGTTGAATACATATGCCATGAGGGTTCGAGAATGGTATGGTTGGCATTTTCCAGAGCTTACGAAAATTATTCAGGATAACATCCAATATGCAAGGGCAGTCAAATTGATGGGTGATCGTGTTAATGCTGCAAATCTTGATTTCTCTGAGGTAAAATTGTCAGTTGATAATTTTTAGATAGTATTTTTGTTTTTCCCCTTTTCATACTTATATGGTTGGTGAGCAAAACAATTGTATTGCTTTCTCTAGTTCACTACAATATAAAAATTCATCATATCTATTAACTATTGCATGAGTTAACTAGCATGAGTAATGGGATATCTTCCCTTAATAAGAGCCATTTTTTAGTTTATATTCCTTATTAAGGTAAGGATATAAAGTTGTAGTATTAAATTCACTAAATTTTGCTGTCTTAAAAACTATTGCAGATTTTACCAGAGGAAGTCGAGGCAGAAGTGAAGGAAGCCTCTGTGATATCTATGGGAACTGAAATTGGTGAGCTTGATTTGGCAAATATCAGAGAACTCTGCGATCAGGTTTTGTCTCTTTCGGAGTACAGAGCTCAACTCTTTGATTATCTGAAAAGTAGGATGAACACCATTGCTCCCAATCTGACTGCTCTGGTTGGTGAGCTCGTTGGTGCTCGTCTCATTGCTCATGGAGGTAGCTTGTTAAATCTTGCAAAGCAGCCTGGTAGTACTGTCCAGATTCTTGGTGCTGAGAAGGCTCTCTTTAGGGCACTGAAGACTAAGCATGCTACTCCTAAGTATGGTCTTATTTACCATGCATCCTTGATTGGTCAGGCCGCCCCAAAGTTCAAGGGCAAGATCTCTCGGTCACTTGCTGCAAAGTCAGCATTGGCCATTAGGTGTGATGCTCTTGGAGATGGTCAAGATAACACTATGGGATTGGAGAACAGAGCCAAGGTACTTTTTTTTTTTTAAAACTTGGTTTGTTAATTTGCCTCTCTTCTATCAGAGTTCCCTTACACAAGTTTTTGACAGCTTGAAGCACGATTGAGAAACCTTGAAGGCAAAGAATTAGGTCGTTTTGGTGGTTCTGCTAAGGGAAAGCCTAAGATAGAGGCATACGACAAGGATAAAAAGAAAGGAGCTGGTGGATTGATAACCGCAGCAAAGGTTAGTTATGTACTTCTTTTTTATAGTTGTATCATTTTCTTCCATATTTGTTATTTGTGTTGATTGTCCTCTTCTTTGTAGACATACAATCCTTCAGCTGATTCAGTTATTGGGCAATTGTCTTCTGCCATGGATGAAGATACACAACAGCCTTCCTCTGATAAAAAGAAAGAAAAGAAGAAAAAGGAGAAGAAGGAGAAAAATGAAGAAGAGAAAGCAACATTGCAAGCTGATGGGGATGGGGATGCCGACGCCGACAAGGAGGAACCCGTGAAGAAGGAAAAGAAGAAAAAGAAGAAGGGTTCTGGTGAGGATGCTGAGTTGCAGAATGGAGACAAAGATGCAGGTGAAAAGAAGAAAAAGAGGAAAAAGCACGAAGAGCAAGAAGAAGCAACCGAAATGCCAAGCAAAAAGAAAGGGAAAAAGAAAAAAAGTGAAAACTAAGTTAGCGTAGTTGTGTAGTTACCAGCTAATGAATCTGGTGGCAGAAGCATTTTTGTATACCTGTGGCAGTTTAAGTAGTTTATTTGGTATAATTTTTTGCATTTTCATGTGGGTTGTAGCTTGATTGTTAATGATTAATGGGGCAAGTATTCTCCGGACTTGTGCGTACAATTTGATGCAATCTTGTTTGTGAATGAAGGGTCCTTTTTTAATGTTATTGCCAACCATGTTACGTATCAAAATGCTATGGATAAAAAAAGAAACAATTCAAATTTAATTTATCATCTGGTAATAATACATATCAAAACTGTATAAAAAAATACTAAATGTATACAAATAGAGTTAAAGAGTAGTTGAATTTTTAAAGTTACCTATATAAAAAGTTTTTGCAATTTAAATTAAAAATATTTTTGAATGATAAATACATATTAACTTACGCATAGCATTGCGAACAAGGTATAGTTCAAATGATAATCTCCTTCCTCTGGGACAGAGGTGTTGAATTCGAGAGCATTTGTATCTTTCCTTGATAAAAGTGTAACATTTTTTTAGCTGTGTTAATATGCTCTTTTGTTGATTTTTTGCTTAACATTGAGTGCACACTAGGAAAACCTTTTTTGGTTAAAAAAGATTTTGGATTTAATTGAATTTCTACAATTTCAATGCTGAACCTTTAGTTGTTCACAAATAGCATTCTAAACAATGTTGTCAATCAACCACCTGTTCAAAGGTTTGATCATAAATCCACAATCATCTATATAAGGTAACTCAGCTTGACCATCTATCTCAGCTTCTAATGATAAGATTGAAAGTTCATATATAAAATTAAAATACTCTTCACAATTTGTAGAATGCAGGATGACTTAGATTTAACTAGAGGCACTTTTTTCTTCACCATTCAACATCGAAGTTATAGTATCGCAATATTTCAGATTTTTTCTTTTATCGGATGGATTGGATAATAACCTTAATTTTAGGCATTACATTACGAACATACACACACTATACTCACCGACTCACACACACAACAATACCACCTCCTCTCGAGTTAACATTTCGGGCCCAAATGCAATTGTTGCAAGTAGTGACGGATCGAAAAAATTTCGTTAGAGGGGGCAAAATTTATACAATATATCAATAATTTTTTGGTTTAATTATTTTATTAATCTCATAATTTTACCAAGATTCTAATTAACTCATTGTAATTTAAGAATTTATAATTGATTGTTATATTATATAAAATTTTGTAATTAAATCCTTAGTAGTTATTATTTTAACGAAAATCTACACACTAATTATAAATATTTTGTTTTTAAAATATTTCATAATTCATTATGCATCTACAATAAAAACAAATATTTAAAAAATTGTAAGAAAAATAATTAGAAAGGATTTAATTGAAAATTTTTATCTAAGGTATAGATTCAATTATAAAATGGTTTAATTACTTTGTTATTTCTTATAATTTTACCAAATTTTCAATTAATTTTCAATATTTTTTTCCTTTCAATTAGATCCTTATTCCATATTAGAATTTGTAATTAAGTCCCTATCGTGATAAAACATTAAATATAACATAATATTCTGTTATAAACACAAATATACCTACAAAATATTCTGTTATATCTAAATTTTTGTTACGGTAAAGATTTAATTACAAAATCTGAGATGGTTCACGGACATAATTAAAAGAAAAAAAATATATAAACCAAATTGAAAATTCGATAAACATATAGGAACCAAAAGAATAATTTAACCCTACAAAATTTCAAACTATAAAGACCTAATGAAACTATAAAGGTTAATACGATAATTAACCTAATTGAAAAAATATTAGTCTTATTTAAATTTGAAAATTGATAATTAAAGTATATATATCTAAAATAAAATTCTCTAATTAAGTATTAAGTGCTAAAAGTTAAGTGAAAAAATATTTAATGGAGTCAAATTTAATTATTTGCCAAAGTCACATTATTATTATTATTATTATTATTAGTAGTAGTAGTAGTAAAATTTCCAAAATATAGTGGAGTCAAATTTAATTATTTGCCAAAGTCACATTATTATTATTATTATTATTATTATTATTATTAGTAAAATTTCCAAAATATAATGGAGTCAAATTTAATTATTTGCCAAAGTCACATTATTGACGGGTTTATAAAATGTGCCACATGATTTAATTTTAGTAATGCTAATAAGATGATTAAGGAAAGAGCAATAACTATGTTAAGTACTACACTATTACTTATGAGGTGTTTTTGTGGGATAGTGCTGTAAATGATCAATGAGGAATATTAGAAGGATCTTTAATGACAGACGGAGCACGGTGGTGAGTGTAGATGACATGATGGGTTAGGCTACGGTGGTTGGATGGTGTTCTGGACAAGTACAAAGTCCAGAATTTGGCAGCCCAATGATACTGAAGTCCAATATTTTCACAGTTTGACACTTTGGATGAAAAAGGGACCCAAACCCGATAAGAGACATAGGTCAAACCCTAACTCCACTCTCACTACTCAAAAGGAATATTCCACATTGTATTCCACTCATTAAGGCTGTCAAAAAGCCTAAAAGCCAAAAGGCAACGGTTATAGAATATTATGATTAATGTACAAATTGTAACTGCTCAATGATTAATGCACATATTAATGATAATAATTTTATCCTAATGCTAATGGCACCAAGCCACACTATAAAAGGGAGAGGTCACTCAAGGGTAAGCTAAGTTCACATTCTCTCTTCTTAACCTCAAATACTCTTCTGACGTTGGACGTCAGAGTCTCTTTTCAGGTGGCCCTCCCGGCGCCCCCATTCACTCCTCCGGCGAAGGAACTCTAGATCCAAGTAACCCCTCACTTTGATCCCTTGCACCAGGAGCCCAATCACGAACAGACCAGTAACCGAGTAACACAGTATCCAAGTATCTCGGATACTGACAGCCTGGTTCTCCCCAAGCACGAACGAGAAACCCCGTAACTCACTAGTTCGGGTACTCTGGTACCTACCGAACATAGTGCGCAAACCATGGCTAAACGCCAGCTAGAGTTAAAAAAACATTAATCAGCCCCGGAACATGGGGGATAGAAACATGGATGACGGTCAGGAGGCAAGTGTTACCCCTGATAATGAGAACCTGGACCATGACCTTGACGGTGATCAAGTAGGCCCAAAAACCGGAAACTCTGGACGCCGTGTCTTTGTGGGTCTTGGCGACGACCAAAGCAAGCAGACGCAGGAAATGCGTCACAGGATGAGGTCAGTGGAAGAGCGACTAGCTCAGAAGTCCTCCACAAAGAGGGGTCGCTCCCGTTCAAGAAACAGAACTTGGGACTGCAGGAGCCCCAGTTCCAGGAAACGTCACCTGCGGAGGAGGTCACGATCCAGGGAAAGGAGAAGCCCTACCCCCCGTAGGAGGAGAAGCCCTTCTCCTGACTACCGTGATGATGGGTGGGAACAAGGGATTGTGGGTCGGACGCTTTTCGCTCCCCACATCCTTCGAGTCCGGTTCCCCAAAGCCTTCACAAAACCTACTGACATGGGGTACGATGGATCCACGAATCCTAAGGACCACCTTGATGCCTTCGAAGGCAGGATAAATATTGAGTGTGCTGGGGACGCCATGCGTTGCAAGGCTTTTCCTGTCTCCTTGGCAAGTCAGGCAATGCGGTGGTTTAACAGCCTGCCAGCAGGATCTATCTCCAGTTTCTCAGATATCAGAAGTAAATTTCTCTCCAATTTCACGACCCGCAGAAACCAGGCAAAGCACCCCCTTACCCTCTTTGGCATGGAACAGCGTGCTGGGGAGATAATCCGAGACTACTTGGATAGGTATAATAAAGTTGTTCAGGAGGTTAACATCTGGAACCAAGCAGTGGTAGCCTTGGGTTTCACGTTTGGGTTGGCAGAAAGTGAG
>JASCZI010000169.1:30221-66186 GCA_036250425.1 Stylosanthes scabra
AAGAGATGCGAGGAAGCTTTCCAACACTTCAAAAATATCCTCGCATCGCCTCCTGTTCTGGCAAAGCCGGAACCCAGTAAGCCCTTATACCTGTACCTCGCTATTTTGGAAGAGACCATTGCGTCCGCTCTGATAGTTGAGGACGATGGGAAACGGCAGAAACCAGTTTACTTTATTAGTAAGGTGCTATAGGGTCCCGAGCTACGGTACACCAAATTGGAAAAGCTGGCTTACGCCTTGCTAACCTCAGCAAGGCGCTTACGCCAGTACTTCCAGAGCTACACGGTTATTGTAAGAACCGACCAACCAATTAAGAAGGTTCTCCAAAAGCCAGATTTGGCTGGTCAGATGCTCGCGTGGGAAGTTGAGTTGTCTCAGTTTGATATCCAATACGAACCAAGGAATGCCATCAAGGCACAGGCAATGGCAGATTTCTTAGCTGAGATGACCAACTCAGAAACCGAGCTACCAACCTGGAGCTTGTATGTGGATGGAGCCTCCAACTACAAAAGTGGAGGTGCTGACCTCCTCCTAATGAAAGGTGAAGACGTGGTGGTTGAGGCGTCCATCAAATATGATTTTTCGATTTCAAATAATCAGGCTGAGTATGAAGCTTTGTTGGCAGGTTTACTTCTAGCAAAGGATGTGGGAGCAACAAGGCTACAATTTTTCAGCGATTCCCAAGTAGTAACATCTCAAGTCAATGGGGAGTACCAAGCTCGAGATCTTCTCCTGCAGCTTTACCTGAAAAAGGTACTTACCCAGATACAAGAATTCGACTCTGTAGAGGTCAAGCATGTACCCAGGGAACAAAATACTAGAGCGGATGTTCTATCCAAGCTAGCAAGTACCAAGCTCGGCTTAGGAAATCGATCTCTGATCCAAGAGGTTCTGAAGGAACCTTCGATCAGCATAAATGGGCTACAACGGAAAGCAGCACATTACACCCTGATCAATGATCAGTTGTACAAGCGGGGTTACTCTCAACCTTTGCTTAAATGCTTGGCTGAATATCAGGTGCTGTATGTTTTACAGGAGGTCCATGAGGGTTGCTGTGGACACCATATTGGCGGGAAGACACTAGCCCAGAAAATCATACGTGCTGGCTATTATTGGCCAACGATGATAAGGGATGCTCTGGAGTATGTGAAGAAATGCGAAAAGTGCCAACTCAAATCTTCACCAGGCTCCAGCACATGAGCTTGTATCCGTGATTCCGACAAGACTATTTGCCAAATGGGGAATTGATCTATTAGGCCCGTTCCCACTAGCTCCGGGACAACTCAAATTTCTGATCGTGGCCATAGATTATTTCACAAAATGGATAGAAGCGGAAGCCTTGTCCAGCATCACATCTGCGCAATGCCGGAAGTTCGTAAGCAAGCAGATCCTAACCCGGTTTGGGATCCCAGAAGCCTTAGTAACTGACAATGGGACGCAGTTCGCAGATGCCAAGTTCCAAGCCTACTTAGCTGATTTCAAAATAAAGCAGATCTTTGTATCAGTTGAACACCCTCAAGCTAACGGACAGGTGGAGGCCGCGAACAAAGTAATCTTAAAGGGGTTAAAGAAAAGGTTGGACGATGCAAAGGGACTTTGGGCAGACGAGTTGGCTGCAGTGCTATGGAGCTATCGAACCACTCCGCAATCGACAACCGGGGAAACACCTTTTCGCTTAACTTATGGCGATGAGGCTGTTATACCTGTTGAAATTGGAGAACCAAGCCCAAGACTGTTACTCGGTACCTCGGGATCCCAAGAAGCAAAGGACCTACTTGAAGAAGAGAGAGAGATGGTGAACCTTGTTGAGAAATCTTTGAAGCAAAAGATCTCGGGAAAATATAACTCCAAGGTCATTTCTCGGAACTTCAGAGCAGGGGATCTGGTCCTCCGGAAAGCAGACGCTGGTACCTCGGCATCTCGCGATGGTAAGCTCAGTGCTAATTGGAAAGGACCCTATCGTATAAGGGAGGAGCTTGGTAAAGGAATGTACAAGTTAGAAACTCTGGTTGGTGCCGAGGTTCCCAGGAGCTGGAATGCCACCCACTTAAGGAGGTACTACTCCTAGTCTTCTTTTGTATTTCCAATAATTGTAATCAAGGACACTCTTTTCCTTCAAAAAGGTTTTTAACGAGGCCTATTTTCTTGTACTTGAAAATATCCATGAATGAACAATGTTTAAATTTTCATTTAAATTTTTGTTATGTCTGAATTTTCAATACAACGATCTGACAATAGCTCCGGGGCTATCATGTTACAATGAAGCCCGGAGGAACTTGCTAAAAACTTATCAAGCTCTCAAACAACCATGGTTACTCGTTGGTAGCTTCGGAGCACTGAGCTACTAATGAAACCTAAAGACCATGGTACCGAGGCTACATGGATCCCGGAATCCAGAGTTACTTGGCTACCTCGTGATTTTCAAAAAAAAATGTTAATTAAAAACAACTTTAAGAGGTATTGAGTAACTTGATTCCTTGGTTTCCACGACTCCAGTTAGCCGAAAAACGGCAAACTAGCCCGTTGCAAAGGCATGCGAAGCCAATCTTATGGTAAAGCGAAACGTCATGCACAAGGCATCGAAACACTTACGCTAATGCGCTAACGCGTAGGTCACAAAGTCGATTCATCGGCACCACAGTATGCCATTCACAGTATGCTTAGAAGCCAAAATACGAAAAGCATAAACCCGAGAATGCTAAACATTTTGGCAAATAACATCAAAGGTTACTATTTAGTGATCTAAAATGTTAAAGGTTGCTGCATTAAAGTAATCTAGAGTATTCCAAAGCTACTTGCCTACTCGCGTACCTAAAGGCATAAAAGCAAAAAGGCAAAGTAGAAAAATACAAACCAAGGTACTTGGATACTAATGTTTGTAGTAAAAGAAAACGCAAAGGGTTGGGAATAAAAAGCTAAAACGAAGTATGTAACCCACTACTTCAGAACTTCGGGAATAGGAACCTCAGGTAACTCGTTAACAGGAAACTCCACAATCTGGCCATCCACCACCTTGTTGTACGCAGAAACCTTAGAGAAATCTATCTCCAGAGCCAACAACCTCACTTGCTCGAGCACATTCTCTTCAATCTCAGTCACCCCATTCACAGCCAAGGCCTCAGCCTCCTCCTTCATCTTTTCCATGGAAGCCAAGTCTTCTTGGGCCTTCTTCAAAGAAGCCAGAAGCTCAGTGACCTTCTCAGTACCTCGCTTCCCCTCCTCAAGGGCTCGCTTCTCATCTTCAAACTTTCTGGCTTTATCACCAAGAGTTCTTTCCACCCCTTCCAACCTAAGGATCTCAGCATCTCGGGACTTAATTTTTGTTTCCAAATCGGCAACCCGGGAGCTAAGGAACTTGTTGCTTTTCTCCTTTTCCGACAGCAAAGACCGAAGGCTAGGAGCCCCAGCATTCTCCCTCTGGACATCCTGGCAATGAATTATAACCTGAAGCAACATACGTTGAACGAGCACAAGTTTATCATCAGCCTCTAGGTCCCCAAGGGCCTTCTCGGTTTCTGAGGTCATAAGATACTGGTCTACGAAGGGGATAGGATCAAAACCTCTCTCCAATAGGTTAAGGAAGTTACTGGACTCCTCGACTGCTTCCTTCTGAACCCTTCTCCTCTTCTCGGAAAGAGAATGTTCAGGAATATCCTCAGGAGATGATACATGCCCTTCTGACTTATCAGGCTCTACTTGTTCTGTGGCTACAGTGGTCTCTTCAGTAAGGTCCACGGTTGCTGAAGGACTGGGACCTTTATCTCCCTCACTCTGCTTCTTGGCAATCAACTTGCGTCTCATTGCAACCAAGGTAGCCAATCCTCCAGCCATGTCAACTGAAACAAAGGCAGAATGACAAAGTAAGACATCAATAACACAGTAACATAGAAAGCAATAAGAGACAAGATATAAACAAAGCTTCTACACCTGCCACCTTCTTAGCAGTTTCATCATCACACATCAGGTTTTTAATGGGTAAATGTTCTTTACCCCAAACCATCTGAAGAAGAGAAGCTGCATTCCTCTCCTCCTCAGAAAGCTCATTAGCCCCAGGCTGAGGCGAGCGATACCCCATACGCCAATAAAGGTGGAACCTTGATTTTTTCTCTGAGTCAAGGAAAAAAGGTTGGGTTTTGGTGGCTCCAGAGACCTTGAAGTACATCTCTTTGAAGCTGGAAGACTCGTCAGAGAAGTCGAAGATTTTCATCTTCCCGTGAGCTCGGAAAGATAAGAACCCCCTACCAGAGTCGTCCATGTTCGCATTCTTAGGGGCGTAAGCTTGAAAAAGAAAAAGAACAACTTCTAAGATATTGGCAACCCCAGAGCTTAGCAAACTAGCTCAAATGAGTGAATAAAAGCCCAATTGTTAGGGTGCAACTGTGATGGGGCTACTGCGCTCTGGCGTAAGATTTCTTGTTGAAACGAGGTAAGGGGGATACGGATCCCCACCCTCATAAAGAGGTAATCGTAGACCTAGAGCCAGTCCGGGATATCCCTGACCCTATGATTAATGAAGCAAACCCTTTCATTCATATTGGGGACTTCTAAGTTATACTTGTTGCTGTGGTTAGGGGCAAAAACAATGTTCTTCTTCAATATCTCCTCGAGGTACTCCTTGGTCACTTTGGATGGAGTACCAAGGACCTCGGTAGCTACCCAGCCATATAACTCAACACCATGAGGTTAAGTCCAAGCCTCGGAAGGTATAACCATAAGAGGTTTAGGCTCTTCCATTGCTTCCAAAGGTACATCATCTTCCCCTTTTGCCATGTTCCTGAAATAGCATTGTCCACTTTCATCATACCCCAAAAAACTTTTTAAAATTAAAAAAAAAAGAGGAAAATGAATAGTGGCAATGCACAAACAAAAAATGACAAAGAGTGAGGAAAACCTACCATCATGAATGGTAGTACCTCAACACTTAGACACGCCACCGGCGCCCACAAAGCCGCTGACGGCATCACACCATCGGCAACGCGGTAACCAAGCCGCTGTCATCAGAACCAAACAACAAGCCATGAACGACGCGCGCGGCAACAACGGCGATGATTATGGGGCGCCTTTTTTTTATTTTGACCATAAAAAGGAGGTGATAACGCACGAATTAAACACAAGCACACTGAGTATATTCGGGGCAAAATTAAGGCTTGAATTCAAAAATTAGTACCCTTGATCGGCGCTCACATTTGAATTTTTGGGGCAAAATCGATGCCCAATTTGCAACCATTCAATACCATTCAACAGGAAAAAAAAAAGAAAAGAAAAGAAGATGCACATGTTTCGAAGACATAAAAAGAAAAAGTTTAGTGCTTACCAAACAATGGAGTGCAGTTCCCGAAGATACTACTGGAGCCGCAATGTTTCTCTTCAAATTCTTCACACACGGACGATACCTTCCTTCAAACTCTTGTAATAAGAAATTATTATTATTATTATTATTATTATTATTATAATGAAAGATGAAAGGAGGGGAAGAAAGGAACGTGCTGGCGAAGTTAAACAAGGAAAGAAAAGATTAGAAAAACAAATAATCATAATTAAATTGATTTGATTTGGGCAAAAATGTGTATGATTTAAAAGAGAAGCCAAAAAATCTCCATAAATCACTCATAACTACCGATTCAAATATTAAAAAATATATATATATATAATCATAACGTTTCAATTATCTTTTAAAATAAAAAATTGACGCTTTTTTAAAAGCCCAATTATGAATATCCAAAGAAACAAAAAAATTAAGATTCCGGATATCGTAGAGCACCCCAACTACCTTTCAAAGGCTTGGGGCATTTATGGGTTCTGCGAAGAAACTCGACCTACTGATTTGATGAGCTCCACTCTAACAAAGCCCATCACAAGAAACTCGTAGCTACGTTACCGATGACTTGGAGCATTTTGGGCAAAGGCTTTGTTGAGGAAACTCGCGAACCCAGCAAGCCGACTTCACGAGTTTGGGGCACTGTTCTGGACAAGCCCAAAGCCCAGAATTTAGCAGCCCAATGACACTGAAGTCCAATATTTTCACAGTTTGACACTTTGGATGAAAAAGGGACCCAAGCCCAATAAGAGGCATAGGTCAAACCCTAACTCCACTCTCACTACTCAAAAGAAATATTCCACATTGTATTCCACTCATTAAGGCTGTCAAAAAGCCTAAAAGCCAAAAGGCAACGGTTATGGAATATTATGATTAATGTACAAATTGTAACTACTCAATGATTAATGCACATATTAATGATAATAATTCTATCTTAATGCCAATGGCACCAAGCCACACTATAAAAGGGAGAGGTCACTCAAGGGTAAGCTAAGTTCACATTCTCTCTTCTTAACCTCAAATACTCTTCTGACGTTGGGCGTCGGAGTCTCTTTTCAGGTGGCCCTCCTGGCGTCCCCATCCACTCCTCCGGCGAAGGAACTCTGGATCCAAGTAACCCCTCACTTTGATCCCTTGCACCAGGAGCCCAATCACGAACAGACCAGTAACCGAGTAACACAGTATCCAAGTATCTCGGATACTGACAGCCTGGTTCTCCCCAAGCACGAACGAGAAACCCCGTAACTCACTAGTTCAGGTACTCTGGTACCTACCGAACAGATGGCAATAAGTAGATCCTTGTGATAGTGGGTAGATGGTAGGGGCTTTTGGTGGGGGACCATGTTGCAGCGACACCATGCATTCAGGTGAGAAGGGGAAATCGATATGGAGGGTTATGTGGTCGGAACACCTTCAATGACGGAGCAAATCCTTTGCTCTGAAACCCCCCAAATGGTTATGGAAAATATCAAACAACATTCCTCCCGCCGCCTTCAAAATTGGTTGTCCATGTCCTCCGACTCTCACTCCCCTTCCACCGCACATCCCTAATTTCATTTTCTCCTAATTCTAAATAATCAAATTGCAAACCCTTTCATACACAAAAATTGTTTTGAATATTAATTCTCTGCACGTTTCTAAGCTTGAGATTAATCTCAATCTTACAACTTTAATTCTCTCCATCGGTCAAAGGTCATGCTCCACGTGTAGATGGCACATTGGTTGAAGAATGGTAGCCATCATAGCCACCAGTTGTGGTAGCCACCATAGCACGCACCAATAAGTAATTTAATAGAGCTAGTAAATCTGGCCTATGGGATCAAAATTAACTATGCAATGGAGGCAAATTAACATTAACATGAAGAACTGCTAAAGAACTTTCAAAATATTACTATGGCACTTGCCCCCACTAGGTTGTGAATAATTCCGTCACTGGTTGCAAGAGTTAAAAGATCACCACTTAAATTAATGCCTTAAGTCAAAATGACTACTTTCGAATCCGGATTCCTAAGGGTAAATGCTCTAAGTGCAAATTAAATCCTAAATATTATTAACCTAATTCTATATTGGTTGCTCTACCATTAAACCTGCTCAATTTGGGTTTGCCTCTGGATGGCCATGTCCAAAAAAACCTGCTCCGCCATTTTAACCCAGATAATAGACTCCTTACCAAAAAAAGAAAAACTTTTAATTTCAATTTTAATTATTATTATATGCACATTTTTATGTTTTATAAGTAATTTCTATATTTAACATTAATTAGAAATTCTATATCAGAAACAATAAATTAAAATTTTGAAATCTAAAATTATGAAAACTTTTTGCAACACTTGAATATGATATTTAGAAGAATTTAATTTAATATGCTAACAGCATAAACGTTTTATATAGTTGTTTAATCTCATTCGTTGTTCTAAATTACTATTTATATAGTCAATATTAAATATAATTAATTTTGTTAACATGACGTTACATGGCACATGATGATTCGATAGTCCAAATAAAAGAAGTATGTTTTTATTTTTTTAATTTTTTTAAAAAGTGTCCATTATTCCGTTTTAAAATTTTATTTTTATTTAGTAGTCTTTTATCTATTTTAAATTTATAATTTTTATACTGATCTTTCCTGGAAAAAAATCTAAGTCCAGAGTACATGGTAAACCTATAAAACTAAAAAAAATTTAGAAATAAATAAATTTAATTTTTTAAAAAAACAAAAAATGATAAATTATTCTTTAAAAATAATTAAAAAATTTTGATTTTTTTTTAATAAAAAGTTGATTTTTCTTGGAAATTGATGTCCGAAATTCTTATGAGTTCCGGACTCCCACCGGCAAGTGCACCGGATCGTATCAAGTAATAAAAGCGAGTAAGAGTATCATCCATGAGGATTAACGGACTAAACAATAATGATCAATTAATTCTTTAATTAGACAAAATCAAATAATCAAGCGAGGTGGTGAATGTATATCAAATCTAACAAAATCTAATCTACTAAAATTATGGAAAATCAATCAAAATCCAACAAAATCACCAAATTGAGAACTTGGACATCAAGCAATAATGAATGAGAATAACAACAATAATGAGGGACAAGTCAAGGATTAAGAGATATTCACCCAAACAAAATCTTAATTCAATTAATCAATTTCTTCTCATGCAAGCAATCATCAAATCATAAAGAACCCTAATTTACTAAACCCTAATCTCTTAGTGATTTAATTTCTCTAATCCTAATTAATTATCAATTTCTTGATTAACTTATTAAAATAGAGGTTAAGACTAATTCTAGTTCAATTATGTGAATTACAAGAGAGATCATAGACTAGTTTTATGTCACTTACTAATCTAATAAACCCTAATTAATATTCACAAAATAATTGCACAATTAACCAATTTTCTATCTCTAAGTCACTGGAAAATCATGAACAATTCTTAAACACAATCAAATATTGGTTTTGTCAAACACAACAATTGAAAGCAACAAAATTTATTACCTCTTGGTCAATACGCATGTCTAGATATTTTCAATGTTTTCTCTTGATTAACTTATTAAAATAGAGGTTAAGACTAATTCTAGTTCAATTATGTGAATTACAAGAGAGATCATAGATTAGTTTTATGTCAATTACTAATCTAATAAACCCTAATTGATATTCACAAAATAATTGCACAATTAACCAATTTTTTATCTTTAAGTCACTGGAAAATCATAAAGAACAATTTTTAAACACAATTAAATATTGGTTTTCTCAAACACAACAATTGAAAGTAACAAAATTTATTACCTCTTAGTCAATACGCATATCTAAATATTTTCAATGTTTATCTCTCTAATTTAGCTAATAGACAGCATGCTAGCTAATTATTAATGTAAAATTCTCATGCTAAAATGATTAAATTCCCTATTTTGTTCTTAGCTTCCAATAATTATAAATATCATAAACTCTTCCAATTCACCTAAAGCCGAAAAGGTGAGGAAAAAAAATGGCATTAGTCATGGGTACCAAGAGAATAAACTTACATATTTCTTCTATGAGCATTATTTATCTTATAACACTAGCACTCTTCTTATCTTTTGACCCATCCACAATTTTATGTGCTCCATTTCATTTTGTTAAAAGAGATCGTGTAATCCCTGTATTCATAAAGTGGCATGTATACATTATCAATGAGTTGAGTAACAAGAACTTGTCCACACATTGCAAGTCCAAAGATGATGATCTGGGAATTCAGAACATATCCCCAGGATCAAATACTACTTGGGGTTTTAGGACTGATTTCGATCACTCAACAATGTTTTGGTGCGATTTGAGCATAGATAATGATAACAACGCTGCTTCTTCCTCTGCTTCAATTGAGGTTTTCTGGCATGATGAGAGGCTTTTCAACAAGTGTAATTGGAAGAATTGCATTTGGACTGCTAAAGATGATGGGATTTACTTGAAAGATTTGAGAGTAAATGCTGAAGAATTGTGTTATAGGTGGGGTTATGGAGATGTATTTTTTGATTTCCTTTGCTTGTAGTCATTTTTCAATAATATAAATCATACTTCTTGGAAAGTTTAAAGTGGGAATTTAAAAATACTGTAGGAAATTTTTCAATAAGAAATTATTCATCACCCATTGTAAGTTCTAAGATGTGTTTAGAAGACATAATAATACGTAAGTAGGTGATTGCTTGCATGAGGATGACGTTGAGAATTGTTAAGTAGTTTGGTTTGTTTAACTAAATTTCTTAATGTAATACATGTCAGTGTCTTAATTATCACTTTCACATAAAAATAGCTTCGTGTGAATAGGGAGCATAGATGGATATTAGACTAGTCATAGAACCACAAAAACATTTAATTAATGGTGAAAACTGAAACACCATAAGATAATATCAAATATTCTCCGAAGAGAACCTATTCATTCTAATATCACACAAATAAAGGTAAGCATTTTCTAATCATGGGCCATGACAAGTTATTGTGCATAAATAACCAAAGCTTTTAGGTAAGTTCAATGTGGCTCAAAACATTGTAGAAAGTAGAAACATTTCGATCTAACAGCATCCAAGAATCTAATTTAAATGTCCGAAATCACGAAGGATAATGTTAATTTACAACAGATTATTGGCCTAGTGCATCAAATTCCAAGGAATTGCAGCAACCATATATAGTAATTCATGTACTCTTTTAAACTGTTTTAACCTTTTACACTATGGTTTAGTATGTATTTTCATTAAATCTGCAAAATCCAAAATAAACAGAAATTTGAACAAGACCTTGTCCATGAATAATAGTGTGATATAAACAATAATATTAAATGTTGAGAAGGATACTAGAATTTGCTACGGCAACAGAGCCATTTATAGGTATTGTTTTCATGAATCAAGCAATGTTATTATGTTCAGAGAAGTCCTTTAAATCTAAGTCTTTTCAATTATTACCTAACTAAGAAGAATGATATTAAGTCTTCCAGCACAGGTACAGCCTTAGGTGCAACTCTTAGTTCTATAACCCCTTTCAATGCAGATTTATGAAGATGTGCCTAAGCGCCAATGCAGAAAGTGACAACGCTGACAGAGTGCTTTTGACCGAGGTGCAACAAACATGAGAGGACTGCCTTGGCCTAAAGTAACAAAACCGAAGAGGATCGGGTTCCCTCTAGGATGACATCAATGATCTTTGCCTTTAGCGGTTGCTTCTGATAACAATGGTTCGAGTTCACCTTTCCGGTACAATTTCAGTGTATCTGCACAAGAGAATTAAATGGTACCAGTAAAATAAGGGGAAAAGAGTGAAATTTGCATTCTTTGTTTTCTATTAAACTACGTAGCATTCAACTCTTTGGAATTGCTAGAAATTCAAATTCATATTCAATATAGGCATAATTCATAATAAAAATGTAAAAACAATTAATCAGTGAGAAAAATAATTGTTGTTTTGACCTGCAGATCAAAATGTCAAGCAGAAAAAAAAAAGTATATATACCTGTACAGCCACCAATATGTTTGCCACCTGCAACAAAGAAGAACCTTAGGATCAGTCATAAGCAGTTGCCTTCGAAAAATTAACATCAATAGCAGGGAAACAAGCTTTTGCTTTCTTGTGAAATCATGGTAGATGATTCCTGGATGAAGCACATTATATATTGTTCAAGAAACAGAAATAACTGATACTATATCCAAGGCCTTAGTTATGATGACTTAAGAGAATAATGATTGGAGCCTAGTTTTCAATGTTGGATCTCACACGACATTATCATGGAAGGTTAATAGCTTATTCGGCAAAATCACATAAAAGGTTTTGAAATTAGATGGAGAAACTGAATATCAAGCTGTTTCTCAACTTGTGTGCAAATAACCAAAGAGATCACTTGTGTGGTATGAGGTCTTTTACAAATCTACAAATGAAGAGAGATTGAGTCCGGGAAATTTGGTTACTATGTTTCCTAAAGTTTTCCATGGAAATCAAATGGTTATAGCACTTACCGACACATTTTGCTCCTTTAAGACAAGAATTAGGTGTAATTATATAGAAGCTCTCCTTTAAAGGAGAGAACAAAATTGTTGGGAGTAACCTCAAAGCAATGTCTATAGGGATACCCAGAAAGAAAAAAGTAAATAATAAAACAGACTTCTACTTTATAACACCAGGTTGTTTAAGTCAAACATGATTTATGGTTTAGATCATCTAATGCCAATATCCTCCTCCTTTCTTGTTTGCTGGTTTTTAGTGATATCCAATCGACCGATAGAAACAAAGGGAACAGACACTATTGATAAATGCTACTCTCTTTCTGAAAAGAAGTGTTTCTTTCATCTTTTGGATTCATTGAAAAACAATGTATTTGGACAGTCCCTTGGTCTAGATACATTAATTTGTCAATGAACTTAAAAAATAATGTATTTGGACAGTCCAATGATTATTTGACTAATATTCACAACTATTTGTATAATTAAGTAAGAATAATGGACTAGATATGGTACTAACCAATAAATACATTTGGCACAGTGTGTTGCCCTGTAAGCCTTTCCAATACCTTCTGCAACTGTGGTCCTTGTGGACCTAAGGAAAAAGAAATAAATATTAAAAATTAAAAGAACATACAAAAATATTATGATTAAGAAAAATTGAGTAATACATAATGATTTCTCCTAATACATTCGAATGATAAGCAATGTGAAGATCAGAAAAGAAAAAAATGACGACTTAAAGCAAATTTCTCTCATTAATGAAAACATTAACCAGAAACATACTTATCAGTTAAAAACCTAAAGATACCTTAGATGAAGATACATGTTATAATTATCCATCAAATCAAAAAACTAATCCAATTCAGCTTGTAATCAAGAGAATAGATTGGCCTTGAGACCAACAGTTGAATTGAAAAAACCATGTTGCCGCTCATCGATGCAACTACTTTTCCAAGGGAACACTATTTTCGGATGCTGATATGTTTAGTCCATCATCACACACAAAATTAGAGTCTTTAAGTCATGCCATCAAGACAGATATATATAGTATGCAGTTAACTGTGCAGCAACATTAATAAGTTCATAAAAGTCCTTATACTAGGGTATCCACACTTGTAGTACACTGAAGAACAGACAACAAGCAAAGATGAGATGATAGGCCGAACTTATACTGAAGGTGCGAAAGAAATGGATCAAGAACAGAACAATTGAGTATTGAGATAAAAGAAGAAAAAAAAATTATTATTTGGGTTATATAGATAAAATTTGGAAATATTTCAGATTCCTACAGTACAGTATTCTATACTGTAACAACACACTTAACATATTTCATATACAAATAACCAGCACACTGTCAAGGTTCAGGAAACACATTCTAACACAAATGCACATTCTTAGTCATGATTCATTAATGATCCAACATGCAACACCCATATGAAAATATAGACATGTGAACATCAGGCCCTAAAACAGTAAAACACAGTTATGCCCATGTGCTTGTTAGCTTGTGATGAGTAAGACCTCCCCTCACTTTACAAGTGCCGATTATAAATTAGTCTTAGCTCCCAAAAATTGCTAATGGTTTGTTAAATAAGTTGCCGAAATTGTACTACAACAAAAAAAAAAGAGGGGGGGGGGGGAGAAGAAATCAATCCTTATAAAAGAAAGAATAAACACTAAAATTGGTTCTCAAAGAATTACAAATCGCATACTTTGGTCCCTAACAAATATTTATTACCCACAAGTAAGGGACTAATTTATTTTACAATGATATTTAATATTTTGACTAAAAGCAACCAAGAACCAATCTGATCCACAAAAGTAATTCTAGAGAATAAACTTTTGCTAGGAACAAAGACTCTGTTGTTTACGCAAAAAGAAAACTTCTGAAAGTTAAGGATTATTATGAACTGTGCTTATAATTTCAACAAGTAAAACACTAAATTGGTAGCTTTACACAAATTGATAAGAAACAACATTTAGGGTTCAATCAAATCCAATTTTAGTAAAGCATAGATCAAAGGCACCACCAATTAAGGCCAAGAAGTTGAATCAAATTACCCATTTCGTCTAATTCGAAGATCAATGGTTCCACGCCCAACTTCTTGAACAACGCTTTCACCTCAGAAGAATACCTTCAACACACAAACACAAAATCCAGTCAAATCAAATCAAATTAAATTGTTAAATTAAAAAATTAATCAAATCAAATCGCTAATAACATAACAATAAGAATAATAATAACAGCGGGAAGAGTTGGGAGAACTCACGAGCACCATGTTTTGGAATAAATGACAACAGGGTTGCCCGAAACCGTTTTCTTGATGGTCTCTTCGAGTCGAGAGCCAAAGGAGGAAGAAGAAGAAGAAGATGATGACGACGATGACGTGGCACGGATTGAAGTGATATTGGGCCTTATTGGGCCCGTGTTGAGAGAAAATGCGTTGGTGGTGGTGATTGTTGTTCTGGGAAGGGGGATGGAGCACGTGAAGAATCTGATTATAGAAGAAGATGATGGTGAAGGCTTGAACGGATTGAGAGGAGAGGGTTGTGAGAAAGTGAATGTATTTGGCGATGCCATTTCTATTTTCTTGACAAGTGATTTGGATTTTGATGCACTTTCCAATCCTTTCCCACTTGCTTCAAGTTCTCTTCTGCCTCCCTTAGCCAAACTAGAAGAAGAAAAAAATGCATGAAAGATTTAGCTCTGATTTGATTACGAGATTCACGGAACAAGACAAACCCAACTTTTCTGGAATATTATTATTATTATTATTATTATTTTTTAAATTGTAAACTACCAATTTTTTTTTTTTTTTTTTTACATATTGGGGACATATTCCATTATTCCAGAGTGTTTTTACAAGAAAAGCAAAAAGTAAAATTAGACCAATTTTGTTATAGAATAAATTTAGGTGTACATTTTTTTTATATCTATCCATGTGTTTTTATACATTTATTAAACACATAAATCTAGCACAACAATTTTCAGCATAGGAAATTTTGAATCATTATCGTTATATTATGCAAATAATTCTGGTGCCAAAAATGCTGACGTGACGTATTTTGGTGCGAGCATTAATTGCGTCTCTCTTCTATCAAATATTTTACGTAAGTAATTCACATTAAATAAATTAATTATAAACATAAATCAATATTAATTATATTAATTGAAAATTGAAAATTAGCGTCAATCAATCAATTAACGGATATTATTTAAGAAAAATCATTTATTTTAATTTAAATGTGAATTAACATTCATTGCCTTATTCTATTTCATATCTTTTTTCATAATTATCATAATTTTTTCTCATATTTAAAAAATGTTATATATATAGTGTTTCACATAGTTTTTTAACAGTAAATTCTAGAACCTATGTTTTTTTTTTTTATTACTCTTTGAGTTTGTTATTTTTTTCTAATAATTGTTTTCTTCTTCTTATTGGTTTAGCCATACTATTATTCTCTCTTTTGTTATATTATAATTGTTCCTGCTCAACTTAAATTATTCATCTAATCTTTTTGCAATACAATTTTTTTTGTAGTAATTGTATAGAATATAATGCATATCACATTCATAAAGTAGCACCTTCAGTTGAATTCGATGAATTTATTTTACCAAATTTTGAATGTTAATTTTGTTTACTAACATTTGAATTCGTTGTAGTGTCTTTGTAGAAGTTGAGGATTATGGAGTCATCTTCATTAATGTTGAGTTCTTTCTATATTTATTTATTTATTTTGCCAATTTTTACATACTTTGATTTTATATTTTTATAATGTATGAATTATTTTATATTGTATTTTGATTAATACTTCCTAAAGACGTTATTATTTAGGATATTGGCATTTTGAATTTTTTAATACTAATTTGTTATATTTGTAGGTTGAGACTTTGAACACTATTATAATTCATTATTTATTGTTCTAAATTTATCATTATAGTAATTCATGTTTAACTTTTATTATTATTATTATTATTATTATTATTATTATTATTATTATTATTATTGTAAAAACTAAATATTGATTTTTAAGATTATATTTATAATCAATTTTAATGGAAGAAGCAATTTGAACGAACATTAGAAATAAATTAGGAAAAAATCATTACAAGTGGGATCGTAGAAGTTAGTTTTCATTCATAATAAATTCACTCAATAAACTATTTTTTCTGACTTATTTCAAACTTAATAAAATGATCATTAGTGAAATAAATAATGATGAGACAAAAAATTAGATTATCAAATGTTAAAAAATCAAAATAAAATAAGATTTCATTATTAATTTATTTAAATTGTATTAGAGAGATTTTGATTAATTAATCAAATTTTGTCTTTTAATATCCTATAACCAAGTCACTATATAAAATTATTGATCCTATTTAAATTTAAAATAATTGAATCTAATTAAATTAAATGCTTTATTTTATTTATCAACATTGAGACACCAAAAATTTTTTTATCAACATTGCCACATTTTTGTTTTTTTCCTTTTCTCTTATGCAACTTGAAATGATTGGAAATTCTGAAAAAAAAAAAAAGAAACAAGCAATTGGGAAGTAATTTGTATTAATTATATTAAATAAATAATTTTTTAAAAAAGTAATTAATCACACAAACTATTCATATTATATAATGATTACATTAAATTAATTATAATTAATCATTATATTTAGTGTGCTATTTTAGGTAAATAAATTCATATTAATTATATTAACTGAAATACAATTAGTATTTATTAAATAAATTTTACGAAATGATTCCAAATTAAATTAACTACAAATGAGTTTGTATACTTTTCTTTTCTGCACCATAATTTAGGAAAACATTTTAAATTAAATTAAATACAAATCAACATTTAATATAATTATATATGAATAAACCATATATCAATTAATACATAATTAGATCAATTATTATATACATCATTAAATATATTTTTTATTTTCAAAATTTTTTTTCTTATATTAAGACATATTTTACAGGTAAGTTTTGTTATCAACTAATAATAGTAATAAGAATTAATAATTATAATAAAAATCAATTAATACACATGTCGTATGAATATGATTCAATCAACTTTAATAGAATTGTAAATCATTTTTTTACTGATTATAACAATTCTTTTTTATATTTCCATAAATGTTATATATAGTATTTTATTTAGGATTAATGAGTGTAAAATTTAGAGAAAAGCTTTTTCTCTTGACAGTTGTTTTTTATATTAATCTTTTAACAAAAACACTATTTACAAATAAAAATTCAACCACCAAATATTTATATATCAATAAATGTAGTGTTTAAATTATTTTTAATGTGTAATTATATCTCAACAAGTATATATTGATGACTAATTTTTGTATACATCTAATATAACACATCTTTTAATTTATTTTTCTTTCGAATAATGTATTTTTGGTTCTTTAACAAAAATTGTTGTCAAATCATTTCGTAAGCCTATTTCAAATTCCATCACCTACATGATTTTTATGTGTGTCTGTCTAACAATAATCAAAGTGGAGGACGTAATGAGATCGACTTTCCACTTATAAAATTGTTGTTAAATAATTTTCTTTGTGATGATTTTTTTTATACTAAGTTTTCACTCTTATGTATTTTAATTAATAGTTCTTAAAGAAGTTATTGTTTTATTTACTAACTTTTTAATTTGTCATAATTTTTATGTCAAGGTTGATAAATGGATGCTTCTTCCACAATTTTAGATTCTTTCTCATATTTATCTACCTATTTTACCAAATTTGATGCATCTTATTTTAATATATAACAATTTTTTTACTATGTTTTGATTAATAATTGTTAAAAAATGTTATTAATTTATTTTAGTGACTAAAAGTGTTATTAATTTGTTTATTAACGTTTTGATTTTTTATAGTATCTTTTTAAAAGATGATTAATCTGTTCTTTTTCATTAAAGTTTTCACTTTGTAACAATTATATCAAATCAATTGTAATTTATTAATGGTTGTAACTCATTATAGCCAGACATGCTGACCTAAAATATTATGGTGTCAATATATCTACATTTCTTTTCAATAGTGCAAAAGTTTAGGAAATAAATTAATATTACTTATATTAATTGAAATATAGATTATTATTTTTTAATTAATTTTTGAAAATTAATTAATCACATAAATAATTCATATTATATAATAATTATATCAAATCAATTATAATTAATAAATCATTACAATACATAGTAGTTAAATATGCTGACTTGATGCATTCTGATATATTTTTAATATGTCTCTTTTCCAAATCTTATTTTTTAAAGTATATTATTTATTAAATGAGAGGATTTTTTTTTTACGTAAATCATAGGATTTGTTAACATTGATAGTTAATTATAGGGAGATTTGTCAAAAATTACAAAATTATATATCATATATTTTTAATAATTACATTTATTATTTATTATATCTTGAAATATATATATTATTTCACTTGCAACTCATAAGTGTCTATTTGAAAGTAATTGATTTTTGTATATTTTTTCTTCTATTTTAATCATTTTTCACTATAATAATGTATTATTCGCCGATATAAATTATAATAATTTTATCTTTTTTTTATGATTTCCCCTGTATTTTTGTATAATTATATAATAATTATTCCTCATCAAATTTGATATTTTCATTTTTGTTTTTAATGATTGCATTTTTTTGTTATTTTTTCTACTTAAAATCAATGTTTATTATTATTTATTTGATTTGTAAAAATGATTATTCGAAGTTAAGTAAGAAATTTTAAGAGTTTTATATTTAACATAATTAATTAATAAATAAAGGAGAAGACCCATCTTTCTATACACACAAAAAGGATACCAAAATTTGATTTCATGAAGATGTATTCTATAAATTTAAAATAGTTACACTTACAATTTGAGTTTCTTTGATAAGGTTTAACATTAAAATATAACTTATTTGATAGTTATTAGAAGAATAATCGGTCTTTATTTGATAATCATTCAATAACAAAGATTAACCAAAATTATTTTTTTTAATTAAAAAGATGATAATGATTTCATTATATTTATAATATGATAATTTTTTAACTTCATATATTTAAAAGATAATTTTGACACGATTATCTTAATGATATTATTATAACATTAAATATACAATTGATATAATTCACACAATATTTATAACAAAAAAATTATGCTACGAATACATATGAAAGAATTATTGAATTTTTAAAATATTTTAACGTATAAGTATTTCTCGTGCATCGCAGGATACATACACTAGTTATAAGTTTATAACAAGTTATTTTTTGGGATGGATGGAATATATGTGTATCCTGTTATATATAGTTCAAAAAGAAAAACAATATCAAAATCAATTCAATTCAATAAATAAGTAAATATAGCTTTGCAACAAATTCTTAAATCAATTAGTCATAAAAAATCTTAAATCAATTCAATAAATAAGCACATCAACTGCATATATAAGCAAATCAATCCTTAAATCAATTCCTAAATTAAAATTTTTATTTTTTTTTAAAAAAGGAAAAACAGAAATAGAAAATCATCACTAGAAGAATAGAGGATCAAATAAAAGCAAAAGTTGCAAATGGAACCTGCCGCGGCTGCAGAAGATGAGAGAATCGAGTTGAGAGGTTATGCGAGTAAGCGATAGAAAGAAAGATGATATCAACCGACTCTAAGAAAAGAGAGGCGATGAAGAGGCTGATTTGGGAGGCAACAGTGACGGACGTCAATGATAGCTTGCTTACTCAAGAAGAACTGCAGAGAGCTGAGCATGAGAGAGAGGGAGACCCGAGGTAGTGACTAGTGAGGCTCGCCAGTGGGAGTTAACGCACCTACACCCTTGGTTTGAAACTTGATCAAAGTAACAAATTTGAGTTGAAACTCAAATTGATCTCCGAAATTTGAATCGCTCCTCAAATTAGCCATGAATTTTCAAGTTTTTTAGTTTTCCCCCTCTCGTCCAAAATTCAATCCGTGACTCATGTTGGTCCCTGGATAGTTTTCAATTAACGGCGTGCTGATGTGGAAAACCAATGCTATGTGGCATGCTAATGTAGATAACAGTACTACATGTCATCAGTTATATTATTGTTATCGTTTTTATAAAATAATAATTTTCTTATATTATAAATTTCTTAGAGTAAATTAGTCTTTTCTATTATGTAAGAAGGATTTTTATTAAATTTGCTTTGTATAAAATTGGATAGAAAATTAGTTGTAAACCATGTTATAATATGTGTAAAGGTTTTTGTTTAAGTTTTGATGAATGACAACTATCCAAGAATTGAGGATTCGCTTTGAAAGCAAGACAACAACGACAAAAAAAGAAAAACAAAATCCACAAAATTGAAGACGTTTTAAAAGTCTTAAGACTTAGGTAATATATTGTCAAAAACTAAAGTTAAATATCTCTCTTAGAAAATGTTTTATAAATGTGTTTTAAGAAAATAATAGCCTTACAATAGCCGCATATGGTTTAAAATTTGTTTTTATGCAAAACCAAGATAGGAATCAATTAAAAAATATTTTGGTATTGATTCTTATGTGTTTAAAATATTTTTTTAGCATAAAACTACCAGGTAATTGATCACCCAAGGTAGGAAATCAATTGTAGGCTTGAAACCCTAAAAATGATCTATTACCAACCAACGATAATCGATTATGAGCTAAAATAATCGATTATTGATACCCGAAATTCTTATGGAATTCCGGAGTACTCCCACCGGTAAATGCACCGGATCATATCAAATAATAAGAAGTGAGTAGAGTATTGTTCCCACGAGGATTCATAGATTAAACAATAATGATTAACTTATTCTCTAATTAGAAAAAAAAATGAAACAATAATGAGTGTGCGGTGAAACAGTACTAAACAAAATCAATGAAACAGTACCAAACAAAATCAATTAGAACAAGTAAGAAATCCAACAAAATCACAAATCTCCTAATTTGAAACAAAACAACAACGTGATTAATAATTAAGGAGCTTTGATGGAGCTCGGGATAGGGCTGTCATTGAAAGCATTTTCCTTCGCCCTGTCACCGTTTAGAAAAGAGGTGTCATAGGGGTGCAACTAAATACCGAGTATGGGACTCGGGTCGTTCTGCTCAGGAAGCGAAAGGGAAAGTTTATTTTTTATTGGGGTTGGTTGCAGTTGAGATTGTTTGAAAGCAATTCGCAGTTTGAAAGTAGTTGAAAGCGGTAATTGACAACAATAATAAAATAGTATCCCGGCCGTGGGTTGAAATACTGTGCATCCCTCTCATCAATGCCGTGTCCCAGATCGATTATACACCCCTAGGAGGAACCTCTGCACATCCTTGACTATCTAGCTGTGAGGCAAAACGACCCACAATATCGAGTTCCAACTCACAAAGGTGCAGGTGTTGCGTTGGAGTCAGCGATCCAGCCCACGACCCTCCAGAGAGCCTGCTGTCACCAGGTCTATCCTGCTATCACGAGGATCTCATGCGCTTATCTAAGCTGGTAGTGGAGTCTATGATCTGATATCCAGGGCCGAACAAACTCTTTAGGGTCCCCGCTGTTACCGGGTCAATCCTGCTGTCACCAGGTCCTAATGCACTTGTGCCTGTTATCACTGTGGTGAACCTCGTACTGTAAGGAACTGCCACTATGCTAACAGGGGTGTCTGGATAGCATTACGGGCTTAACCCGTTCCTTCCCCTCTAATCCATTGGGGACTCGCAGCTCGGGTCATTTGCACATTTCACCCTATAGCCGAGACATTATGGGACTCTACTCGCTACTAACGGAAATCATAAAAGCGTGGAAATAAATGGGCAACATAACAGTATGTAAAATCGTAGTTTGCAGAATAGTAAATGGACAGAATAACAGTAAAGTAATTTTAATTAAAACTGAAGTTTGACAGAACAACAGTAATAAAATAAAAAAGTCTGGCTAGTGAATGGACAAGAAAACCTAAATGGAACCCTATAATCTAAACTAAATGTGGAAGTGGTCTCTCTTTTGAAATGGTGAATGGCTCCTCTATTTATAGATGCTAGAATTGACCTATGCGTACGCATAGAAGCTTCATATGCGTACGCATAGGTGTCGAGATTAGCAATTGGGCGTGCCGCCCACGCTCAGATGCGTACGCATGGCTCCATGGGATGCGTATGCATAGGCTCCAGCAATGGCCTTCTAGGTTTTGTTGTGATCTTTTTGTTCCTCTCACTCTCTTCGGCCACTTCCGCTCCGAACGTTGCTTGTTAAATCCTGAAAGACTTAAGCACACACATCAAGGCATCGTGCGAAACGGGAAAACAGTTCAAAACACAGTAAATGTTGACCGAAATAGCAGATATTACAGTTACAGCCCTAAGGAACTACTGAGTTCAATTAGACCTATTTTGCTAGTGTTGAAGTAGTGAAGAGGTGATAATTAATCAATTTATGCAGTGAAATTACCCATCGGAATGGGTTTCATCACATCCCCACACTTAAATCTTCGCATGTCCTCATGCCCAATTAAGTCAAATATAGAGGAGAAAACACCAATGCTAAGAAGGAATAAGTATGGATACATAGAAGGAAATAAAAAACTGTGCAAAGAGTGGGCGGAGAGTACTGCAGCAAGTACTAACCCAACTAAATTGTTTAAGCTTAAGGAAAAGATATAATTGATTTTACACAGTACAAAGGTTCACCAATCAAAGAATCAAGGAATAAGAACCTTACCCGGTCGTGTTTACGCTCATCACTTAGTGTATCGGGTTAAAAAGGCTCTCGATTCCTATCCAATTCTTGCTTTTCTTGACTTGCCTTTCATCTCGTTACTCCATGCTGCTGTGTATACTTGTGTAATCATCAAAAAGGTCTTTCTGGGCTTGTAACGGGGCTAGGGTGAAGGTTCGAAAGTATTAATTTGGGAAAGGTGCGCTAAAAGTTTGAACATTCTGATTAATCCAAGACACCTATCCTGATGTTCTTCACTCTATTCCCGCATCCCCATTTTGTTTCCATGACATGCACTTCTTCTTTTTGTTGCATGGCACTCGCATTTGATTTCATTTTTGGCAGCTTTGCTGCATTGAAATGGCAAGGGTTCTTTTTCGGAACATTTCTTCTTTTGAATTGCACATTCCCTTACTATTCCTTTTATTGATTTGTCCGAGTGCCCTTTCTTTTCAGCGTTTCAGTGCATACATGTGCCCTCCAAATACCTTTGATTTTTTTCTTTTGGAGTTCTCCCTTCTTTTCATCCCTTACACAAAATAATTCTTCTTGTTCCCTTCCTTTTCTTCTCTCGAAAAAGTAAAACCACTCCGCTAAATCTTGGATTAATCAAAAGATCAAGTAGGGTTGTGCACTGGTTTTTCACTTTTTGAGGCTCGATGTTGGGCTGTTATCAGAACAAAAGGGATACAAGGCTCAAAGTTCGGGTACAAAGGATAAATGTACATGGTTAGGCTTTATTTGGTTAGTGGGCTAAAACAAAGAAGGCCTTAAATCATATGAATACACAGAATATAAACAGAAACAGACATGGAGAATCAGGTAAGGCAAAAATCACAGTCATAGGAAAGGAAATAACACACAAGAAGCAAAATAAGTGGTGAAAATGACCACTTCAATTAGGCTCAAAACTCACTTGGTTTGTGTGTTCTTTTCCTTTCATCTATGGTTGGATGATTATTGCTAGTTGTGAAAATCAATTCAGCTAAAGCGTTTTGAAAAATTTTCGGTGGGTCCCAAAAAGAAAAGCAGCAGTTTAGGAAACCTAATATATAGCATACTATTCGCATTCACAGTCAAGAGAGAGTTATGATGGATAAGCAGTTAAACAAATATAGGTTAAATTAATCTGCGGGTCCTTGTAGTTTGACGAAATTTTCAATTAAGTCCCTATAATTTTTTTTTCCTTTCAATTGAGTCCCTATGCCATAATAAAATTTATAATTTAGTCCCTATTAACAATAAACGTTAAAAAAATGTTAATAAATTGTGAATTGACTACAATACCCTTGTCTTCAAACTTCATACCCCTGAACTTCATCTTTCTCATATTTTCTTCCTTTGCTTCTGTCACTCATTTATTTTCTCACACATCTTCTCTCTCCTTTTCCTCCACAGAACCTCTCTACTCCCTCCGTCCTTAATTTCACTAACCATGAACATCCTTCTTGTTCTCCTCCACCACTGCCGCCCCTCTTTTGTCCTTTCTATGGCTTGATTAATTTTTTTGTCCTTTCTATGGCTCGGATAAATTTTTCGTTTTCATTTTAATTAGAAGGCACCTCAAATTCCACAGCTCCATATTTTCGAAGAGGTTGTTCTCTAATTTGCCTCTGCTCTTAGAATAGAGATTAACACAACTCTTGATGTATTATGAGATATTGTATCAATTAGATCATTGTTGGATTATGGGTTTTTTCCATTTTGGGAAGCTGTTACTATCAATTTGAGTATTTGTAGATGATAGGTATTATAATATGCTTCTGTGATTTGTTGAAATGGCAACAATGGAGATTAAAAGCAGTACGCGCCACGCGGTGTTTTATGCCAAGGTTTTGAACAAGAGATTCCAAACAAAGATTATATTCTTCTTTCACACAGTGTAATGAGGGCACTTATGTCATTTTAAAATGTTTGGGAGCACTTTACTCATCAATGATGGAATATTCCAATTCTATAATAGAATATTCCGTTAAACTTATCTTTTTTGTCATAATAAGGGCTACATTACAAATTTTACTATGCTATAAGGACTCAATTAAAAGGAAAAAAATTATAGGGATTTAATTGAAAATTTTGTCAAACTACAGGGGTCCGCAAATTAATTTAACCACAAATATATACAAAACACCTAAGATATAGTCCAAGATCAGATAAAGTGTAGGTCAAAGAGTTGGAAAATGATGACCTGATGAAACCCGTTCCGATGGGTAATTTCACTGTATTAATTGATTAATTATCACCCTTTCCTCACTTAAACACTAACAAAATAGGTCTAATTGCACTTAGTAGTTTCTTAGGGCTATAACTGTAATATCTGCTATTTCGGCCAACATTTACTGTGTTTTGAACTGTTTCCCGTTCCGCACGATGCCTTGACGTCTGTGCTTAAGTGTTTTCGGATTTAACAGGCAACGTTCGAAGCGGAAGTGGCCGGAGAGAGCAAGAGGAACGAAAAGATCGCAACAAAACATAGAAGGCCATTGTTGGAGCCTATGCGTACGCATCCCATGGAGCCATGCGTACGCATCTGAGCGTGGGCGGCATGCCCAATTGCTATTCTCGGCACCTATGCATACGCATATGAAGCTTCTATGCGTACGCATAGGTCAATTCCAGCATCTATAAATAGAGGAGCCTTTCACCATTTCAAAGAGAGCCCACTTCCACATTTAGCTTAGATTCTAGGGTTCCATTTTAGGTTTTCTTGTCCATTCACTAGCCAGACTTTTTTATTTTATTACTTGTTTGTTTATATTACTATTATTCTGTCAAACTTCAGTTTTAATCAAATTACTTTATCGTTATTCTGTCCGTTTACTTTTCTGCAAACTGCGATTTTACATACTGTTATGCTGCCCGTTTATTTTCTTGCTTTTATGATTTCCGCAATTAGCGAGTAGAGTCCCATAGTGTGTCGGCTGTGGGGTGAAATGTGCAAATGATCCGAGCTGCGAGTCCCCAATGGATCAGAGGGGAAGGAACAGGGTAAACCCGGAATGCTGTCCGCAGACACCCCTGCTAGCATAGTGACAGTTCCTTACAGTACGTGGTTCACCACGGTGACAACAGGCACAAGTGCATTAGGACCTGGTGACAGCAGGTTAGACCCAGTGACAGCGGGGACCCTAAAGAGTTTGTTCGGCCCTGGATATTAGATCATAGACTCCATTACCAGCTTATATAAGCGCATGAGGTCCTGGTGACAGCAGGATAGACCTGGTGACAGTAGGCACTCCAGAGAATCGTGGGCTGAACAACTGAGTCAAACGCAACACCTACACCTTTGTGAGTTTGAACTCGGTATTGTGGGTCCTTTTTGCCTCACAGCTAGATAGTCAAGGATGTGCAGAGGTTCTTCCTAGGGGGTGTATAATCGATTTGGGACACGGCAGTGATGAGAGGGATGCACAGTATTTCAACCGACGGCCTGGATACTCTTTTATTATTATTGTCAATTACCGCTTTCAATTGATTTCAACTGCTTTCAAACTGCGAACTGCTTTCAACTGCTTTCAATTGCTTTCAAACTTTGAACTGCTTTCAAACAATTTCAACTGCAACCAACCCCAATCAAAGAGAGATAAGCGATGACTCAGTGCAGAAAGAGGACACTAATCTGGAGCAGAATGAAGCAGCGCAAGTGGCAGAAGTTGGAGGTGGAGTGGACCTCCCTAAGAATGATGTGTGTGACGCACTTTGGGCAATGCTGGATGCCGAGTCAGACAATGAAGCTGAAGAGATGCCCGAAGAATGGGACCTCGACAGCACACTTCTGAACTGGGGCAGAAATGAGCCAGACATGGGCCCTGCTGGACCCGAACAAGGACCACCTCCAGCAGAATTCTAGACGTGATATCACTCTCCCCTTTGCACAGAGGACCGTGCAATTTTCAAGTGTCGGGAGGGGGTAGATATTAGTGGCAAGCGGCATGGAAATAATAAAGGGGTCATCATTCCAACTCTTTGACCTATACTATATCTGATCTTAGACTATATCGTAGTTATTTTGTATATATTTGTTTAATTGCTTATCTTTCTTGACTCCCTAGACTGTGAACGCGAATATTATGCTATTTATTAGGTTTTCTTAAACTGTTGCTTTTCTCTTTTTGGGGACCCACCCGAAAATTTTTCAAAAATGTTTTAACCAAAATTGATTTTCACACTAGCAATAATCATCCAATCATCCAATCTTGATTTTGGCTGTTTGAATCTTAAGCTGCTAGTTCTTTTTATCAGCTTCTTTTTCTTCACGCTTTTTTCCTTTTCTTTGCCATCTGCTTTTTCTTTTTCTTCTTCTTGTCATTTTTCAGCTGGTGAAGGCCCTTCTTTTCAGGTTCTGATGAATCGTCGAAGTGGAAGATTTCTATTGTGTTCCCTACCTCGAAGGTAAAGATCTCGTCATGATAGTTCAGCTTGAATCCTCCTGATTTCAGGAACGGTCTTCGTAGGAGTACTTGTGGTATACCTCCATTGTCCTTCTTTCTTGGTTTGATTACATGGAAGTCTGCAGGGATTATCAATCCTTATATCCTGACCTTCACGTTTTCTGCGATTCCTACTACTGATACGACACTGGTGTTAGCGTTGGTAAAGATTTCTTCAGTTTTCTTGAGTGGTCCAAGTCTCATGACCTTGTATAGCTCATAAGGAATTACACTACTACAGGCTCCGGGATCACACAAGCACTCACGCACTATTGCGTGCTTCATCTTACAAGTTACCAGGCATGGGCCAGGATCTTCGCATTTAGCAGGGATTTTTTCCTTAACTCTTTTGTTGTCAAAGAGGGTTGCAATGAAGAAGGGTTTATCATACTGATCATCGGTTTCATCATCTTCGATTTCGTCCTCTATGTCGCTCTCTCCTTCTGAATTGCTATTGCCATTTTCTTTTTCCCTTGCTTGAGCTTCGTACAGTTCGACTAGCAAATTGTACAGCCAATCCTCATTTTCCTCTTCTTCTTCAGATTCATCATCATCATCTTCATCAGAATCTTCTTCATTTTCTTCTTCACTTCCGACCTTGTCCTCTCCACATTTGTCATTATATTCCTCATCAGATTCGACCTCGCTTTCTCCTTCTTCATCATCAGAATCTGCGAGTTATGCTATGAGGTCGTACCAAAGATTGTAACGTCTCTCCTTGCCATCATCTACATCTCCCCCTTTCTTCTTCTTCTTGTGTTGTAGTGCATTTATACCACTTTTCGGGTTTTGAGAAGGTTGCGCTAGGAGTGGATTTGTGACTGGTGGTGGAACTTGAGTTGGTTGATTGGTGGTATCTTGTATCATTTCGTACAACTTGGCTATCTGCCTGCTGTTCTTCTCTATATTTCCTTAGTTTCCTGATTTTCTTTCTGGTAGATGCACATAGCTTCGTCAATGCTGAGTGGAGGATTATTGGATGGATAAGGTTGCTGACGGTTGTGTGGTGATTGATACCGGACATTCTGGTTATTCTGAGGTTGACTGTAAGTGTAAGGTTGCCGCTACTGGCCTTGCTGCTGTTGAGGCGGGTTTTCGCGTACGGGTTGGTTATCTCGCCTGCTTTGGTTACGGTACTGTCTGTTATATGGAGGGTTTGCAGTAGGTTCAAAGAAATCTTGTGTGGCAGCTACTACATTATCATCTTGAAGCTGTGGGCATTCATCAGTGTAATGCGAGTCACATGAGTAAATCCCACAGTGCCTGGTGGGTTTCACGTATAAAGTATTGGAATTCTGCTTCAAGGTAGTTGCATATGTTTGTTGACCCTCTTTTATTTCTTTAACCATGGCTACCAATTCCGCTAAAGTTTCAGCCAGCATAGTTGATTTAGATGACGCAACCTCGTGCACACCTCTACTCTTTGCTCTAGTGCTGAAGTGCTGATTGGCATCAGCCACTGTCTCTATCATCTCCCATGCCTCTTCCGACGTCTTGTTCATCAGAGCTCCTCCATTGGAGGCGTCAATCATTGCCTTATCAGTGGGTGTCAATCCTTCATAGAAGTAGTTGATAAGCAGGAAATCGGATATCGAGTGATGGGGGCACGATGCGAGCAACTTCTTGAATCGCTCGTAGTACTCGTGCAAAGTTTCCCCGTGAAGTTGTGCAATCCTAGAGATTTCCTTTCTGATAGCATTCGTCTTGGAAGGTGGGAAGTACTTTTCCAAGAATCGCTTCTTGAAGGTTGACCAATCGGAAGTTACGTCGGCAGGCAAGGTATGGTACCAATCCTTCGCCCTATCGTCCAAAGAGAAAGGCAGAACGAATAACCTCAAAATCCTTGATATGCTTGATGGGGTCTTCACCTGGTCTGCCATAGAATTTCGGCAGAAGGTTTATCAGTCCGGACTTGAGTTCAAAGTTTGCATTAAGTTCAGGGAATCTATTGGGCTGGTTGTCGAAGTCTGTGCTAGCGCCACCCAACTGTTTGAGAGTTAGCCGTTCCGCTGTGGTAGAGGTACCTTAAACGGAAGAGCTAGATTGTGTATCAGAATCGGAACTAGAATCAGAAGAATAAAAAGGATTGTTATTTAATGCCAGTTTCGCAAGTTCAGCTCGGCGCCTGGCTTGCCTTATTTGGCGTAAAGTTCGTTCAATTTCAGGATCAAACAACAGCGAACCAGGATCCGAATGCGACCTTAGCATACAAATAACAATTCAAAAAAGAAAAACAAAACAGTATGTACAATATTCACAGACAATAAAAAAACAAATATTTCGTTTCCCCGGCAACGGCGCCAAAAACGTGACGGAGCTCGGGATAGGGCTATGGTTGAAAGCTTTTTCCTTCGCCCTGTCACCGTTTAGAAAAGCGGTGTCACAGGGGTGCAACCAAATACCGAGTATGGGACTCGGGTCGTTCTGCTCAGGAAGCGAAAGGGAAAGTTTATTTTTGATTGGGATTGGTTGCAGTTGAGATTGTTTGAAAGCAGTTCGCAGTTTGAAAGCAGTTGAAAGCGGTAATTGACAATAATAAAAAAAGAGTATTCCCGCTGTCGGTTGAAATATCGTGCATCCCTCTCATCACTGCCGTGTCCCAGATCGATTGTACACCCCATGGGACGAACCTCTGAACATCCTTGAGTATCTAGCTGCGAGGCAAAAGGACCCACAATACCGAGTTCGAACTCACAAAGGTGCAGGTGTTGCGTTGGAGTCAGCGATCCAGCCCATGACTCTCCAGAGAGCCTCCTGTCACCAGGTCTATCCTGCTATCACCAGGACCTCATGCGCTTATCTAAGCTGGAAGTGGATTCTATGACCTGATATCCAGGGCCGAACAAACTCTTTAGGGTCCTCGCTATCACCGGGTCAATCCTGCTGTCACCAGATCCTAATGCACTTGTGCCTGTTATCACCGTGGTGAACCTCGTACTGTAAGGAACTGCCACTATGCTAGCAGGGGTGTCTTGATAGCATTACGGGCTTAACCCGTTCCTTCCCCTCTGATCCATTGGGGACTCGCAGCTCGGGTCATTTGCACATTTCACCCCACAGCCGAGACACTATGGGACTCTACTCGCTGCTAACGGAAATCATAAAAGCGTGGAAATAAATAGGCAGCATAACAGTATGTAAAATCGCAGTTTGCAGAAAAGTAAATGGACAGAATAACAGTAAAGTAATTTTAATTAAAACTAAAGTTTGACAGAATAATAGTAATAAAATAAAAAAGTCTGGCTAGTGAATGGACAAGAAAACTTAAATGGAACCCTAGAATATAAACCAAATGTGGAAGTGAGCTCTCTTTTGAAATGGTGAATGGCTCCTCTATTTATAGATGCTGGAATTGACCTATACGTACGCATAGAAGCTTCATATGCGTACGCATAGGTGCCGAGATTAGCAATTGGGCGTGTCGCCCACGCTCAGATGCATACGCATGCCTCCATGTGATGCGTACGCATAGGCTCCAGCAATGGCTTTCTAGGTTTTGTTGCGATCTTTTCGTTCCTCTCGCTCTCTTCAGCCACTTCCGCTCTGAACGTTGCCTGTTAAATCCTGAAACAGTTAAGCACACACATCAAGGCATCGTGCGGAACGGGAAAACAGTTCAAAACACAGTAAATGTTGACCGAAATAGCAGATATTACAGTTACATCCCTAAGGAACTACTGAGTGCAATTAAACCTATTTTGCTAGTGTTTAAGTAGTGAAGAGGTGATAATTAATCAATTTATGCAGTGAAATTACCCATCGGAACGAGTTTCATCAAGCTTGGACAGCAAGTAATGATAATGATGCTGAGAAACAATAATAAGAAATCAAGTCAAGGAATCAGAGATGTTCACCCAATCAAAATCCTGATTCAATTATCCACTTTCTTCTCATGCAAGTTATGATTAATTCACAATGAATCATAAATAATTCAACCCTAATCTCTTAGTGATTAAATTTCTCTAAACTGATTTAGTTTTCAATCTCTTGACAAATCGAACAAGAATAGAGATGAGGCACAGATCAGATTCTAAAATTACACAACCAATTATATATCCATCTCTAATTCAATAATTAGATGTGAGGAAAAATTCCAAACAGATTTCAATTCAAGTTTTCTCAAACACACAAATTGAATTCGGATAGAGTTGTATACCTCTCGATTTTCTAATTCTTTGTTGATGAAGTGCATAAACTTTCCTTGAATTGAATCACAAACTTGCAATTTGAAGAAAAGCAAAACTTGAATTAAGAATTCATGATGGGATGAACAGAGCTCTTCATCCATGACTTTGAGAAATTAGTTGCACATAGTGCAGAGAACATAATTCATGAATCCTAATTCTACGGAATTGAGAAAATTTTAGAATGTAAAGTTCCAAAGTCCCTGACCTAATTTCTAAGTCTCCTATTTATACAAACTACTAAACCTAATAGAATTACAATTACTGAAAATAAACTTGGTTGAAGACTTGGGTTTGATTCAGGGTAAAACAGAGTCTTGAGTAAAACAAAGTCATGGAAGGACCACGTTTGGACCACGTTCCAAGTTGGGAACGTGGTCCAAACATGGCTTATTTGAGTGAAGAGCTTGAGGTGCTTGTTTGGCTCACGTTTGGTCCACTTTTGTGGTGAGGTCAAACGTGACATTGGATGATGTTGGTCCATGTTGAGACATGGTCCAAACGTGACTTTGTGTGTTTGAGGGTGAGCTTGGGAAGCTTGTAGGGTCACGTTTTAGGCCAGGTTTGGATCTTGGTCCAAACGAGGCTTCTTTGAAGCCTTGGAGAGTTGGTTTTGCTTAGGGAGCCCTTGTGCGTGTCACGTTTGGGCTAAGCTTGGAACCTGGTCCAAATGTGACTCATAATGCTCCAGGGTGAGCTCTTTGTTTCTTGCTTTCTTCTTCTTCAAGTTATCTCATTTTCTCCATTTGTAATCTCTTGTATTTCCTGTAAAAAACATACCCACATACTCAAGATAGTATTTAATGAAGAATGAAGCTAATTTACTTGAGTATTAAGTTAAATATTTACTTAAAACACAAGAAACTAGTGCCTAAAACCATGAATGATGCACACACATTAATTAGGGCTTTAAAATAATCGATTATATAGTGCCGAATTTCAAATTTTTTTATAACGGCTAGTTGGTAATTGTAAGAACCCACTTTACCGCTACGCTTTTCTTTAGGCCACGGTTTGGCCGAAACGCTTGTATTGAACGATTTCGATTTCGCTTGATTGAATTATATGATGAATGATGCTAAGATATAGCTTGAACGATGATGATGATGATTCTAAGACGATATTGCTAAGCTAGAGCTACGCTTTTGCCTTACGGCACGGTTTTATCGGTTTTTACTAAAACGCGCGTAATTTCGGAAACGAAAATTTTTGAAATTCGTAAATGAGCATGGAAGCACTTGTTCGAGTACTTCAGCCCTAGAATGACCAAAAATAAAATATTTACCCAAGGTAATTAGGTTTACTTGTTAGTTACTCATAAAAAGTTACCATGATTAAAATAATATTACTTTTTCTTACCACATTTTTGCTCCCATTAGTTGCATGGCCTCAAGCAATGCAAAACCAATGAGCTTCAATTCCTTCCCTTGCTAACCGTAGCTACTCCCTCCCCCTAGCCCTAATTCACTTTCAATTAAACATTGAACCTAGTTACTAATTCATTTTACCTTCATACAAACAATTTACTACTTCAAACAACTCACATTTGCTCTCTAAGCCCCTTGCCTTGTCCGAACCCTCTCTCTCTCTTTCTTCAAAGTATTTCCAGAAATTTAACTCACAAAAACACCTTTTTAACTCTCTCTCTCATCACTTTAAAGATCAAACACTAATAGCCTTCAAGAACACAACATGAACTCGATGAACATTCATAAAGAACATTGAAGAACATCACCACACCACCGCCGAACCAACATCATTTCATCACCCTCATTCTCATCACAAGCTTATCATCTTCATCTCTTCATCCTCTACTTCTTCTTTCTTCACAAACTTCCAAGGTATGTACAAAGCCTAGTTCATCTAAACAACTCATAAGATGAACTAAAGATCTCTTGTATTTTCTTTCATAACTAGGTCACTTCTATTCATCTTGGCCAAAATCATCACCCTTATTTCTTCAAGTTTTATTTCATTTTATCAAAGGTAATGAAGCTCTCTTCTTTCTCTTCATACCCGAAACCCTAAGTGTCTCCATGGCTCATTTTTTTTTGTTTTCAAAAATAAAAATGCTAGCTTTTGAAGTGTAAGAGCACGCGGTTAGATCAAGCTTGAAAGAAAGGCTAAGGAAGCTATTGAAAGTTGGTGGTTTGATAAGAGATTTGGTGATTTAAAAAGCAAGCTTCACCCTAAGGTAAGGGGTTAGGCTTAGATTAGCTATTATGTGCTAAATGTGATATATGTGATATGTGGTATGATTGATTGCTTGTTGATTGAAATGTGCCATGAATATGCTATGATATCATGAAAATGTGGCCTTTGGCCGATTTATATGTCTCTCTTTAAGAGAGTGTTTCGATGATCAAATGTTGATTTTTGGCACTATGTGGTACTATGGATTAAGGGCCGAGAAGTTATCACCCTTGGGACAAAAGATTTTCGTAAAACTTAAGCTACTAATCGGTTAAAATAAGTAAAGAGATTAAAAATGATGTTTTTATGAAGCTAAGGGCAAAATGGTAAAATAAATAGCTTAATAAGATTTCCAGAAATGAAATATGAAAAATAATGTATAATATAAGAGTTTTTGATATAAAAATTAAAAGATTAAGACTAGGTGGTAAATTAGTAAAAACTAGTAAGTAAAAGCTAGGTAAAAAGGGGTAAAAATGTCTTTTAAGAAAAATATTTTCAAAACTGTTTTAAATGGGGTTTAATATCTGTCTAATGAACCTAGATATGACATTTCACCTTAATATAATAAAGTTACCTTAGGTAAATAAATTAGTTAAGTAAATAGGTTAAAACCGAACCGGGTTTAGGCTTTCAAGGGCAGTTTCGTTATTTAGAAAATATCTTTTTGTAAAACTGTTTTTACCACATATAAATGAAGACGTTAAAATAAAAATAAAACTTGTTTGGGTTCAAAAGAAGTTAAAATGAATAAGTTACAAATTATTTAGTAAAATAAGGTAATTCGGTAAATAAGAAAAGTAATAAGGGTAAAATGGTCCTAACCGTTAAGTAATAATTGGAACTGATTTAATAGTAGAAAGAATAGTATTTTAGAATAATAATGGCGTTGGTTTGAGTTAAAAAGAATAAAAGATGAAAAATATCCATAATTTATAATAAGCTAAGTGAAAACCGAAAAGCTAAGAAAACTCCTAAATTAGAAGATAATAAGATTTTCATAAATAAGCTTTAACAAGTGAAAATATAAGAGATAAGGGTATATGATAAGTGTTGGAATATCATAAAACATTAAAAGACACCCAGAGAATATTATATACGAAAATGGAGAGTGAACCGGTTAAACCGATGAGCTACACTAAGTGAAGGGTGGCTAAACCGGAGGCTAAGATTATCAAGATGATATAAGCTCCGAGGTATAAGATGAGAGTACGCTAAAACACATAACCTATCATAATAAACGAGTCCCAAGGTGTGGTTGTATATAACCTTAGATGTGACAGTTGATTCCGATTCGGTAGGTCGGCGTGGTATGGGACACGACGATCGGACCAGGTTTCTTTCTTGGGAATGGTTCATGGGTCTGGACCGGTTTAATCCCTTGAAATGGATTGGTCTGGCAACCGAACTAGTATCGGTCCTATCGGACTTGTGTCACTGTCAGGCCGGTCGGTTCAACTAAGTCATGTAGACCGATGGATAATTCCGGCTACATTCGAATCCGGCTAACGATTCAAGAGAAAGAACTGGAGAAAGAATACAAGGCTTTAATGTATTGGGAATGCAAGGGCTGGGTGTCGTCCCGCTTGCCATGAGATGAGAACCGCAAGGGCTGGGTGTCGTCCCACTTGTCTTGAGATTGAGATCGGGGAAGAAGCCCCTTGGCACTAAACGATCATCATGTTCCTCCTGTCGATGCGGTTTACCATATTTTGATTATTGTCGGTGACATGATCCTCACCTTGACTTGGCCGTAGTACCTGCCTACCTGGGGTACATTATTGATTTCATGTTCTGGGAACATGACCGCTTTGGAGGACGGTCCATGACATTCGAAGGAGTGAACCATACTTGGGTTTATCCCTAAGTAATCGTCAGGTGTGGGAAGTAAACTAACGCATGAGCTCATGGCTTGCATTAGGACCAGGCATGCATCATATTGTGTGTTGCATTTGTGTGTGATTGCATTATATTGCTTGTGTGTGCTTTACTCCTGTTGCTTCTACTTGACTACTTGCTACTTGCTATACCTACGTGACGTCAGCCCCTAAGATAGAGTAGTTGCCCTCGTGATACCCTGAGCTGGGAACCTTAGGTTCTCACCCGTTTCTTCTTACACTACGCAGGACTTCTCTCTCTCTTACCCCCTTGCTACGATGAGACCGATTGCTACCATGGAGATTAGGATCATCATGGTAGTTTCCACTAAATTGATCTTGTTGAACCAACTAAATTAATGAAGGCTTGAGCTCGAAATTATTGGCTTGTATGGCTGGCCTTCGGATGGTGCTGCTACAACTATCAGCAGTTGGATTTATGTACTGACCAAGAGTGACTCGGTTTTGGTTCTCTACATTGAAGTTGTCATCATTGTTTTCAGCTGCCATGTTTAGTTGTTGTTCGAATGCAGCTTGTCTTGCACGCCTAGCTTCTCTTCTTCTCCTTAAGAGTGTTCTTTCCGGTTCAAAATCGTAACCTAAGTCGTCTCTGTTCCACTGCATAAACAATCAACCAAACACTAGAGAAAAGGTTGGAATCTCCTAACGTCAAAGAGCTAAGAAATTCCAGGGGGTTAGAAGAAAGAAAATCTGTCTTAGATAACTAACAGATCGTGTATTGTTAATCTCAATTATTCCCCGGCAACGGCGCCAAAAACTTGATACG
>JASCZI010000170.1:12510-25276 GCA_036250425.1 Stylosanthes scabra
TAAGCACAAGCCACCATGACAAGAGCTTCCCAACAATGTCCAACTTGAAGGACAATAATCAAAAGTGCTAGGTGGGAGACACCCCACCATGGTAACACCTTCCAATCTCCTCTCTCTTTATTGTGTTTTTGTAAATAATTGTTAGTTTAGGGATTGAAATTTTCTATGTTTAATTGTTAGATGATGTGTTAATTGGGTGAACATATCAATGGTAGTTTTTGTGCATAGTTATCACCCACCAAAAAAATGAAAAATGGAGAAAAACAAGAAAAAGAGGAAAAATAGGGCATTGGCGCGACCGCACGATCTGAAAATGACATTTTCTTAGCTACTGGAGCTACCGCGCCGCTGCGCCCCACCTATGGCACGCCAGCACGCCTCGTGCGCCCGGTGATGGCCTCGGCGCGCCCGCGTGGTGAGCTTGGCCACATTCGGCCGAAGCTACCAAGCTGCATGGCGCGCTCGGGCCCTCCTCTTAGTGCGTCCGCACGGCCCGCGCGATGGCCTTATTGCGACCGCGCGGTAGCACAGGTTACTCTCGGACGTAACTCTGCAATTAGGGCGCCCCCGCGCGCCTCTGGTCGTGCGTCCGCGCGACCTCAGCTGCTGCACACAAAAGAGTGTTTTCAAACGCTCTTCCTCATAACTCTCTCTCACAACACCAATTCACAACCATTTTCCAATTCCATTGGATTGTGTGAACATCGCTCACTACTCATTGACTAGTGAGTTCTTCTTCCCCTCATTCTTGTAGTTAGTTAGTTTAGTTTCTTAGGATTGTTAGAATCTTAGGATTAGATGACCCTTGTTGCGATAATTGTTGATCTTTGTTAATTAATTGATGATTGATGTGCTTATTTGCATGAGATTGGGATTAGAACACTTGGTTATTCATTGAAACCATGTTTTCCGAAAATTGTACGACAAGTGTTCGATAAAAATCCTCAATGAAATTTTAATTTCGTTTTTGATCCAATCTTTGCCTAAGTTTATTTGTTTCACTATGGCTATGTTTTTGCACTTAAATGGGATCAAAACCAAGTTAATTTAACCATTGAAAGCTTGACACATTGTTAGTATGCATGAGGTTGTCATGATTTGTGCTTGAGCTTAGTCATATTCACTCAACAATGTGTTAAGTGGTGCTTGATTTTATTGCTCAATTTTCATTGATATGCATGCTTGATCACCATGTATGATATGTTATTGTTAATTCTATTGCACCATGATTGGTCAATCCTATACTCGATAATTTTAACGTGGATGTAAGCTCTTGTGACACTCTTTGTTGACAAGAACGTTCTTAGCTTGTATACATAATCTTTTTGGGTTCCCCTAAAACGATTTCTTCCTGTTTTCAAGAGAAAGTGAACTTCGAATTAACCTTGTTTACGACGCCTAGGACAACTCTATCAGCAACCACAGAGCATACTAGGAAGTGAACATTTTTATCCATGTAAACGGATTATATGCGATGCTTTTGGATTTGCGTCAAATTGGTGTCTACAGGACATACCAATTAATATTATAATTCAAGGTTCATAGTCCAATCTTAATGGTGTCTTCAGGACCTATTTTAATTATCATAGATTTTTACTTCTAAGATCAATGTTTCTTTCATAAAAATATTAAGAGTTTTAAATTTAAAAATGAAATTTTAACATAATTAAAATTTATTATCTTAAATTTTTTCTTACTCTAAGCTCTCGTGCTGATAACGTGCTATAAATATATGAGAAAGGAATCAGAAGAAAAGAACAAAGGATTGGGAATTGATGATACTTAGCGTATGTATTATTTTGTTATATGTGTGATCTAAGATATAAGATACAATGCATATATATAAGGGAATGAGATGATACTATTCCAATACACGTTTATCAACTACGCCTAATAAATTAAAAATTTAATCCATCAAACAACTGTATGAGCCATCAACTTTTGACATAATTAAGCTCAAGTCAGGGCCCAACTTTGGATTGAATTCTTATTGTTTAATGGTCTAGAATGGACATCCATATATATATATATATATATATATATATAATAATTATGTCGGTCATTTACTCATTTTTTCACTCAAACCCCACGAATAGTAACACGCGTCGCCTCCTACACAGTACACGGCATTTTCAGCATCTGCTAAAGGTTTTGAGGCTCAGCATCATAGAATTATCCGAAACTTAATTAATCTTTGATTAAAGGATAGGATAAGCACTGCATTACATACAAGTAGCATGCATGCCCATACCTTTACTTTACTACCTCTACACTTTAATAATCAAGGCACTGCAGAGACATTAATTTTCAGAGGTAACATATATATTCAGACTATGAATCTAAATATCCAGAAGAATCAAATAACAAAATGAAAAATTTGCGACCCTATGTCGTATGTACATACAAATAATTGAAGAGCCTGAAATTATAGCTTCCTAAACTTGTCATCCTGTTAAAGAATCAATTAATAATAGACATATAGGCTATATAGCTCTAAATTAAGTTACAGTAGTACTTCACTACTGAAGTACTTGTAGCATCCCTTGATTAGTAGTGTCATGTGATCCTGCAACCTTGGTCTTATTCTCTACTAAGTGTATGGTAGGGAAGAAGATGATGATGTTGATGACCAATTTGCAAGACTGAAGATTGAAAATAGTGTTTCAGAATTGAAAGAGAGAGTTGCTTCAATTGAGTAGAGGAGTAGCATGAAGACCTATGTAATCTGTGTGTGTGATTGTTGTTAGGGGTGAAATTAGGCCAAATGTTAGGGCAGCAAAAGAGGGAAAATGTAAGCAGAAAATGTGAGCTCAATGGAATATAATTTGGACTAATATGAATGCACATGCTTCCTGTTTGTTCTGATATGCAAAATAAATCAAGGTGAACAATTGAAGTAGTTTGATAATAATCACACAAAAGGGTTGTTTTGCCCTGCTTCATATAGTAATAGGGAGATAGGGGTTTATATGGGAACGAGAGGGAATGCCTCACACTGACGTCTTTTTGTTGGAAGTAATGTAGTCTTTGACACTCTGTCACTGTTACGTCCAGCTCAGCCCCGTTTTCATCCACATTAGCCTTCTCCGTTACTTTGTGAGTGGCAAAACAAACGGAGTGGCATAGGCGTCTACTAAATTAAACGGTGAAGGACTTATTGGTATTTCCTAAACAGGGAATATTTTTGTCCAATTTTTAAAAAGTTAGGGATAGTTATGTTTTTTTTTCAAAAAGAACTTTGATTCGAGAAGACATTGAAACCATTCAATCAAAACTAAAACTAATCAGATTCTAGACTTGAATATATATAAGTAAATCATTGAACATTTTCATCATATAACATTATTTTATTCTCAACAAATCAGAAAAGAATACTTGTGAATATGAATGATCAGAAGTTGAATTAAGAAGCAATGTTTCCCAAGTTTTAGCATTGGGAACAAATGTTTTTGCAGCAATTTTTTTCATCAGTTCAAGTGCTTCAGTAATCAAACCCTTTTGGCACATCAAAACTATGATATCATCAAATGTAGATGATCTTGAATAAAAACCATTCTCCAACATTTCCTCAAGCAACACACATGCTTCTTGAATCTCAACTTTACTCACAAAATTATAAAGAATGATCCTATATGTATGTAAGTCCATCTCAATACCCTTCAATCTCATCTCTTTCACTAATCTTCTAACCTTACTTAAATCACCAACCACAAAATTACGCAGTCAGTAAAGTATTGTAAGTAACAATATTCAGTTTGCAACCTAAGCTAAATCTTCCATAGAAGCATGAGAACAACTGAAGACAAGGAGTTGCATTTTTAAAAATTTGCTCTTAGGTGTAACACTTTCGAGGGCTTGTTTGCCTTAGCTTGTAGCAACAGGTAGTGACTCGGGGTTGGTATTCTATATCTTAGCTTTGTTTTTCTTTAATTCTTGTCGTTGTCTTTTTTGCTCTAAGAGCATTCTATTTTTTTGCTGCTTGTTTCTTGCTATGAGAGTATTGAACTTTTGTGGCTTGTTGAGATTTTCTTAATTATCAATAAAAAAAAATCTTCCATAGAAACAACCATTTTAAGTGCTTTATCTAAATTATTCTGGATTTTTTTATTTTTTTAAAGAAAAAAATTCGATATTTACATAAATGCACGCACTGAAAATTTTTTTACAAAAATGCACCCTTATTAAATATCTTGTCCTCAGGGGAGACGAGAATGATGAAAAAAAGGTCTATAAATAAGTTTCGTTCCCGGCCAGAAAGGACCATTGTCAATTTGTCCTTTTTTAGGCTGGGGCCCATTCTCTCTCTCTTTCTCTAATCTCTCTCCTTCCATATTTATGATGGCTAACATTCCTGCTCCTGCTTCCCCGGGCTAGGCTAGTGTTCCTGCTGAAACAGTGCGCTCTGGAGACATAAATCGAAAGAATGAGGAACGCCGATACATTGCTACTGCCCTCGAGGTTAGTGATGATTCCATTTGGAGATCGTTATGGTTATTTTCCTAGTTTAGCTGGTGATAGAGCGGTTTGGGTCAATAATGATTAGAGACATAAGTAGGGTATTAGGGTCTAGAAACCTACATGCTCGACGAAATAGCCACGTCATGGCATCGCTTGAGGTTTTGATACCCTACTTCCGAGAGGCTTGCTTCGGGAAGGCTGTGATGTTGATGGACTTCCACTTCGACCTGACGCTGCTCTCAGCGTTTGTAGAGAGGTGGAGTCCCAAGATGCATAGCTTCTACATGTCGTGGGGTGATGTCACTATCACCCTGCAGGATGTGGCTTACCACCTCGGATTATGCACTCACGCGGATCTGGTTGGTGGGGCCATGCGGGACTTTGAGACACATTATCGACACTTGACGTGGGGTTGGGTTGAGGAGCTGCTAGGCGCCATGCCCGAGCAAAATCCCGAGGCACAGAATGAGAGCTTCTCCCTCAAGATGGTTTGGCTCAGACAGCGGATGCAGCACATCCTGGAGTTTGCAGACCCGAACACCCTGAGGCAGTATGCCAAGTGCTACCTTATGATGTTGATCAGGGGATACTTTCTCACAAACAAGAGCAAGAACCTGGTCCACATTAGGTGGCTTCCCCTGAAGGCAAACTTTGACCGATGCAGGCGATATTCATGGGGATCTGTCGTGCTCGCTTGGACATACAGATCTTTGTCCAGCGCTACTCAACATTAATAGAAACACATTCGCTTATACACTTAAAAAAAACATTACACTATTGTATTACTTATTATTATATAATTAAAAAAATCAAAAGCATCACCTCCACTATTATTAGGGTTATATTATTTGCACACCAAAATCAACCGCTAGTTTATAATATAGATTAAAATACAAATGCCACATTAACAATAACAATAATGCTACACAACCAAATCCAACCAAGCATTCATAACCCATTATAACCAAAAGAGCGTGAAAACACGCGCACTCCATCCTCTATTCATGCAACTGCTTCCTTTTCTCCTCCTCCTCCTCCTCCTTCTCTATTATTGTGTTGGCACTGCCGCGTCGTCGCCATTGCAGCCACCACTGTCATCGTTACTGCAATTGCCATCGTCATCGCTACAGCTGCCATCCTCATTGTCGTCTTTTCTTCTTCCTCTTCGTTGTCCTCTTCTTCTTCTTTTTCTTCTTCTTCTTCTTCTTCTTCCTCCTCCTCCTCCTCCTCATCTTATTCTTCCACCTCTTCATCGATTCATCATTGTGTTGTGGATTTTCATGAAAAACAGAATTGAATTTTTATGAAAACAGAAATGAATTGTCATGAAAACTGAACTGGATTTTCATGAAAAACTGAATTGGATTTCCATGAAAATAGAAAAATAGAATCGAATTTCAAAAAAAAAATGTGAATTTTTCATGAATACATAACCGGATTTTCTTTTCTTCTTCTTCCTCCTCCTCTTTTTCCTCTTCCTTTTTCTTCTTCTTTTTCTATGCGTTCCTCCTCTTCCTCCTCTATGTTATATTTCTTTTGTTTCCTATTCTTCTCCACTTTTAATGTTGTTTTCCTCCTTCTCCTGCTGCTGAAATTAGACGCGAAAAGCGTGTGGAGATTTTGAACTTGGTTGTACTTAATTGCTTAAAATGCTTGGTTGTCTAGAATTATTGTAAAACAAAACTAATAAGATTACACATGTATTATTGTATAAATACATGGTGACTGATTTTTGTGTATAAATAAAATTGTTGTTTCTTAAAATATATTTACACACTTATGTTCTATTTAAAATAAGAATAAGTATAGGTAGCAAATAAAAAAAAACAATAGGGCCAACAACACTCTCTCTCTAGCATCTTCTTCTTCTCTCAGCCTCATTTCTCTAGTTTCTAGCCACAAATCCATCACACTCGACAACCTCTCATACTTGGCTCTCATGTACAAGAGCTCACCATCGGACTCAGATCAATTCCCATAGGCCATCACCACCACCACCCACCGGCAACACACTGATACCCATTGAAATAGGCTATGCCGCCTTCAGAATCTTCCACACCTCCGACCAAGACTCCCGTCTATTCGCATACTCACACTTCCTCCCATTATAATACGTCATTCATAACGGTTCTTCCAAAAGCTTCTTCACCTTCGTCTTTCATCTCCACCTTCCTCTTCGGGTCACCGTCGCAGATCTGTGTGGTGGTGGTGCTAAGGTGGTTGGTGTTTTTGTTGTGCTGGTGGTAGTGGTTCGATTGTCGTGGTGGTGGTGGTGAGGTTGTTGTTGTGGTGGTAGTGGTTGCTAGTGAAATGATAATGTTGATTAGTTTCGAATGATAACTTTGGTCGATTTTGGATGATAAGTTGTTTTAGTTTCATATGATAACTTTGGTCAATTTTGGATACAACAATGCTAGGTAATCAATAAAAATTCAGCCAACATTAGCCAACAACTTAAATTAGATGATCTATTTCTTTAGGTTTCAGATGTTCTATTTTTAGGTTTTGTAACACCCCGATATTGACAACTGTGCCGCGGACACGGTTAACCAATATAAAGATGCCACGACCACTTCCACTGCACATATCCGTCGGTACGGACTGTTTAAAACCAATTAGTATATCTATAATTTCATATGAAAGTAGAGCCATATACCCTTATTACAGGAACTCGCTTTATAACTATATATATAAAGTAAAAGGTGTACAAATAGTTCAATGACTATATTCATAGCATGCGAAGCTTAGGCCATATATATATGAAGTACAAGACTCAAAATACAGACATTCTTAATTTTCCGTATGCACCCAAGACTCGACACCACGCAGCGGAGAAATGCCTTCTACCGGGAAATTATGATATTTACTTCGCTTGCCTTTCAGAACGTGAACCTGCATTCTGAAAACATGTGAACAAATACGGGGTGAGAATCCCAATCACTGGATTCTCAGTACAATAAAAGATCCGAAACTACGTAAGATAAGCTAGCAGGATCACCGAGGCAATCCTACTCGTCACTCGTGTCTTGTAATGAATTTCCTCACCAAGCGCAACTTACAACTCTCTTATAATTCACTAGATAGGATTTCTCTACCACATATCACACGTACCCTTCTCACGATCCATGATCCCTCATTCGTAACTGTATTACCTATTTCCTATTCGTTTTATCTTAGTTTGTTCCCATTCCTATTTCTTTGACCTCATCCCACTTCACCCAAAGAACACAAGGCACAGACAATAGCAAACAATCACACAAGAAACATGTAGCAAACAACAATACAAGAACAAGAAGGCACACCAAACAATGTCAAACAAATGCATATGATGCATGTCTATCCCTATGGCTAAGATAAGCTCATCCAGTCGGTTATTTTTAGCTAACCCGACCGATCCAGTATATATCCCGGATCACTATCGGACGTACTTCCCCGAGGACAACCTATCCAATGCCTCGAACGTTTACGTTCTTTCTCATATATATATATATATACTTGGGGGTTTCATCTTTCATATACCCTTATCCCTCCAAAGTGAGCTGAGATGTTAGCCCGAAGGCCCCTCATGAAACACTCACTTGTGGGCCGAGACGTTAGCCCGAAGGCCCCTCATGACACACCCACTAGTCCACTACGTCTGATAGTCCGCTATTGTCCAAGCCGGTCACGTCAGTCCTTAGACCCGCCATATCACTTAGACTCACATAATTTATCATTCATTCACTTTTCTTAATTCATATAACACAATTGGGACTCTGGTAGGGGAGTGCCAAGATCATAAGTCACTTTGAAAACTACTCGACGCATAATTTGAGTTATTTTGAAAACCTGAATGGATTTTGGGACTTCCCGATTCGACTCTATCCCTAGTAAAGGCTTGGAAATCCGTTTGAAATATCATCTGAATCGATTCCCTGACCTTACGAGTCGATTCGCAACACTTGGTGAAATTTGAGTTCGAAATCTGAATGGAAGGAATTGACTCTAAGACACCAAGAATCGATTCTAGTTGTCATTTTGAAAACCATTTCGATTCGTCTTTGTCCAAAAGTGAATCGATTCTCAGTCCATCCGAATCGACTCGTGGCAATTGGTAAAGTTTGTTTCAATCTTCGTAAACCTCGAGTCGACTCTGGCAAGGACTGAATCGGTTCTAATTCATTATTTTTTATTCTGGACGATTATGAATCGATTCAGCTATGAACAGAGTCGATTCACAATGCCAGAAATTTATATCTTCAAACAACCCAGGACGTCAGAATCGACTCCCTGGCTTGAAGAATCGATTCACAATAGCAGAAATAGCAGAAAACCAATCTAAAAGCCAAGTTTTCCAAAGTTTGTCCCAAAAATCAAGTTTCCCAAAGGCTTGCAACACAAAATTACCAACTTCTACACCTCTCCCATTATCTCCTCTGTCTCAAGAGCTCTTCAATGCTCAATACCAACTCTTACGTATACATATTATATCATTGCATTCATCCAAATATTTCAATCACAAGAGCCTCAAAATCATACAAGTCATCACTCTTTCAAATATGCACATATTCATACAGCATATACTCTCAACCCATATCACATCCCTAGTAATCATAGCCTCCTAACAACTTAAGGTCATTCTAGGTCCGCTAGCTTAGATTATCATGCTAGATTAGCTTACATATTAACGCATCCTAAACCGTACCTGGATTTCCAATGTTCCTCAAGTCATGCGTGGCTCTATCACTCCGCATGCATACCCAACATCAAGCTTCCATACCCACCATCTTTGGAACTCTACCCAACTCAATAGAGCACCATCTAGCCTTCCCTTTTGCTTCTATTAGCATCATTAACACCTAGGAACACATGATTACCCAAATACCATGAACTTAGGGTTCATAAATGGTGAGAATAAGGTAGTGGTTGCAATTACCTTTGCTTCAACTGAATGGTTGATGAGCCTTAGCTCTTACCCGAGCTAGAACATCTTCTAGAACGACAAGAACCTCGAAAACACGAAACACCTAAAACTCATAAATTTTCGCAGGTTTGAAATGGAAGAATGGGTAAGGAATTTCGAAACCCATACCTTCAAAGTGGTATAGAAACGTAGAGGATAGCGAGAGCTTTGCGTAGCCGCAATCGGTGCGTCAATCGGAGCTCCGGATCAAAAGTTATCGCAACCGAAAGGCGCGAGAGAATTGATTCAAGACCAACTCTTGGATCAATTCTTTTAGCTCTCTCTTCCTCTCTCATTTTCACGTGTTTGGAAAGGAAGAATGAGCTCAAGTGTTGGTGTTATGTCCCCTTATGTAGTCACTAATGGGTGGCAGTTTCGTAATATCGCGGTTTGGTCCGTTCCGGACCAACTCTTTAGCGAAGGTGTTCGTGTTTGTGTCCTAAATATTTCCACGATCCTCTCTATGTCCCTAAACTTCACTTCATTCGATCCCTTATAGTGCTAAATTGGTACCTCTAGTCAAATTAACAGTCAGGTTTACGGTGCAGCTTAAGTTGACGGCGCACACTGTTTACTTGAAAAATTCTACTGAATCTGAATATTTCAGTGAAATTAAAAAATTAATCTCGTGGTTTGGCTTACAAATTTGCTGGGGTTTACAGGTTTTGGATGTTTTGTTTATAAAAGATATACAAAGTTAGCTGATCGTTGCTTTAGATTTCGGATGTTTTATAACTTTTATTATGGATGTTCTATAAACATTGGTTATGGATGTTTTATTTTTTGTTGGTTGATTTATTGATTAAAAAATTATTGGTTATCTATACTTTTTCTTTTGGATAATAATTTCTAATTAAACTTATTGGCTCCGTAATTTCGTAGCTTTTAAAATAAATAAAAAAAAGGTTTATAATGGTATATATTTTGTTAAAAAAAAATGATGGTTCTATTCTATACTCGCTGAACTGAATGACGTTGAAGCTCTTTTATGTGCATGCGTGTTATGTCCCCACCAACGTTAACACACCCCCAAATAGGATCTTCCTCTTCTTCCTCCTGATTTCACCCATTTTCTCTCTTCTGATCTGCATCCCAAACACCGCCGTTTTCCTGCAAAATAAAGAGGAAGAGAATAATAACAGCAAAGATTGATGAGGGTGCATTGAATTCACTATGAGGAGAAGAGGTACGGATTTTCGAAGGCCAGTGAAGAGGAGGGTCCAGGATGTGGCGTGGTGGACACTCTGTACCGTAGTAGCTCTGTTATTTATTTATATTCTTTTCACCACCACCAAACGTTCCAACACTACTACCTCATCCCCCAATTTCTCCTTGGTAACTTAATGTTTATCCTTTTTCTCTTTCTTTACATTATTGTTGTTGTTGTTTCATTTGTGTTTTCATCTACTTGTTTATTAATGTGTGTTCTTGGATGCTAGAACAATTTGTATTTAGTAATTGATTCTCTTTTCTCCTGTCTTGTAATGTATATTATCAGGATCATCTTGGTTCTATGAAATTTAGAATTGATGTAAATTTAATTAGAGTTCAGTAATTGACAAATTTAAGCTTTGCTAGATATTTCTACTCAGGAGGTTTAGATAAGGAATTAAGGGGTGAACTGAATCCAAAATTAGTTTGAATAACATTAACTACAGATCAGAGTGCTTGTTTTCATTGCATTCTAGACCAATTTAGTTACTGACAGTTGCATTCATAATATTCTTTTTGAAAACATAAAATACCATAAACTTTCATAGGGCAAATTCTACTTGTTTCTCCTCATGCAAGTGATGAAAGACTTAGCATAATTGTTGAGTTAATTCATATCTTGCTACCACTCTCTGCTAAATTTACTAAAATTTCCTTAATTTGCTTCAATCATATAACTATATGTGGTGTGTGTGTATCAGCTTATTGAGGAATCTTTTATCCAATGGAAAGTGTTTTGGTTTTCCCAGATATTTGCACTGGGTTTTTATTACATTTCCTTTTACTAATTTAAGAACTAAAGGAATCATTGTGTCTTGTAAAGATTCTTCTTATCTAATATTGGAATTTTAATGATGAATAATCAAATTTGGCTAGAAAGAAGAAAGTGTAGATCATACAAAATAGTAGATGAATTTGGTTAGATTCTAATTCACCTCCATGAGATGCTTGATTTCACATTATGGAGTAAAAACTAGAAAGTATTATCCTCCTTTTATCAATTACTTATATTTTTGTTTGTGCAGAGAAATTTCAGGAATGACAGGATCATGGAAAGTCTTAACATTACTGAAGAGATGTTAAGTCCTGACTCAGTAGCTAGACAACTAAATGATCAAATATCTCTAGCAAAAGCCTTTGTTGTAATTGCCAAAGAAAGCAACAATCTCCAATTAGCTTGGGCCTTAACTTCCCAGATTCAAATCTCGCAGATTCTCCTCTCGAATGCGGCCACCGGCTGCACTCCCTTGACAATAACAGATTCAGAGAAAGCAATTCATGATATGGCATCATTGCTGAACCAGGCACAGCAGCTGCATTATGACAGTGCAAGCATGATTATGAGACAGAAGGCAAAAATTGAGTCCCTTGAAGAACAGATGAGTTATGTAAACGAAAGGAGTTCGAAATATGGACAAGTAGCTGCTGAAGAAGTCCCCAAGAGCCTATACTGCCTAGGTGTTCAGTTGACATCAAAATGGTTAAACAATTTCGATTTGCAGAACAAATTGATGGACAAAATGCAATCTGACATGAAACTTAGGGACAACAATCTCTACCACTTTTGTGTGTTCTCAGATAACATCCTTGCTACTTCAGTTGCAATCAACTCGACCGCGCAAAACTCTAAGAATCCAGATACAATTGTCTTCCACATTGTCACGGATGATATAAGTTATGCTTCAATGAAGGCATGGTTTGCATTGAACGATTTCCGTGGCGTGACAGTTGAAGTTCAGAAGTATGAAGACTTTGATTGGTTAAATGCTTCATATGTCCCTGTGCTTAAGCAGCTCCAAGACTCAGAGATACAGAGCTACTACTTTCGAGGGAGCAAAGACGATGGCAGTACTCCGATCAAGTTTCGGAACCCCAAGTATCTCTCCATGCTTAACCACCTAAGATTCTACATCCCCGAGGTCTTTCCGGAGCTGAAGAGGGTGGTGTTCCTCGATGATGATGTCGTGGTCCAGAAGGATCTTTCTAAGCTTTTCTCTATTGATTTGAATGGAAATGTTAATGGAGCTGTTGAGACATGTATGGAGACGTTTCATAGGTACCATAAATACTTGAACTATTCACATCCTTTGATTAGAGCACACTTTGATCCTGATGCTTGTGGTTGGGCATTTGGGATGAATGTGTTTGATTTGG
>JASCZI010000170.1:25286-44546 GCA_036250425.1 Stylosanthes scabra
TTGGCAAGAAAAGAATGTAGATAGGACATTGTGGAAACTTGGAACCCTCCCACCAGGGTTGTTAACATTTTATGGATTAACTGAGCCATTGGATCAATTATGGCATGTGTTGGGTTTTGGCTACACAACTGTTGATCCTATTTTGATAGAGAATGGTGCTGTGCTGCATTTCAATGGAAACTCCAAACCATGGTTGAAGATTGGGATGGAAAAGTACAAGCCTTTGTGGGATAAATACATTGATTATTCTCATCCTTTGTTGCAGCAGTGCAACTTTCAGTCAGTTCCAAAAGATTAGGAATTACAAAATCTAGTAGGCAATCAGTTTTATTCATGTTCATGCATTTTTTTTTTTATATATTAGGAGTTGATAAAGTAGTAGCCAAATCATTCTTGATACATATGTGAGCTTTGGGAAATTTTGTTTAGAGGTTAAGTGATTGATCAAAGATACAGATTAATGTGGCATTATAGAATTTTAGGCCACTAGGCCAGTTTTGATTGGGTTGCAAAGGATACTGATAGCAGCTGCTTTCATTTTGTAAATAGTTGTTTTTTATTCTTTGAAGTTGTCTATAATACAATTTTCATTTTTCTTTTCTTTCTTTGGAGTTACCAAATAATGAATGTGCAGCCACGGAAGCGAGATATATATATTACATGTATCATTGTATATTTTCATATACACCATTTTTAGCACGAAAAAAATTCCATACTAATGTGTGTTATGATTTATTTTATGATTTTACTAATTTTCTCATTTTAGAAGATTTTGATCTGTTACGCACATATCATCAATATTACAAATTTAAATTATTCTTGAATTCTTTCTTTTGGGTTAATAAAGATCTAACACTAAATTTTTAGATTATAAAAATTCTGAGACCATATTATTAAATTGCTCCTCCTAAAAATTCAAATTAATAAAAAAAAATACATGAATGAATAAACAAATACTTATGTCTATGGAAAAATGTAATCTAATTACACTCTTAAAATTTGTAAACATGTGAAATCTTCACTGCTACCATGAAATTCATGCGTCATCATAAGTGCAACAAGCTTGAGTATCTTTAAGAAGTTAAATTGAGTAGTTAAAATAAATAGTTTGGACATAAATGTGAAAAAAGAAAAATTAGTATCCGTACATTTATAAAAATTGTTCTTAAAGTTTAATTCTATAATAAATTTTGCTGATCATGTAGTGTTGTTTTTCTCGATCAATAATAGGAGAAATCTAAATTTGATGTAATTAAGTAAATTTTGTAACTGAGAGAATACATTTAGGTGGATAACTAGCTAAGTAGTTTAGTACAAAGGAAATGACAATAAAAGCTTTCAAATTCTTCCTTTTGTTTTGTCCTGTAATCCGTCAAAGTGAGTGCCAGCGTTAGTTACAAAATGTGGCGGAATTTTCACCGAATCATTTCCACTTCCATTGTTTTCTTCTACTTGGCTTCCTCTCCTTTCAATTCTAGTCACCACTTAATTTAAATAATACTACTAATAATAATAATGATAAAAAAAATTAAAAAATTCACTTTCCATGCCTACAAAATCATATTAAGCATCCAGCCATTTAAAAAAAAAAAGAGAGATAATTATATTTTTTGTTCATATAGTGTGTCATTAGAAAAAAAATTAAAATATTCCAAATTTAAAGATATATATTTTTCCTTCTACATGAATTATTAAGGATAATTATTGCACATATGACTGGAATGCATTAGAGTTACGAAACTAAAAATAAATTTATAATATTATCCTCTAGACTGGTATAGTAAACATTCTTTATTTCTTTGTAGAAAAATAGTGTTCTAAATTAAAATAAAATGGATAATTATTTGAGAACAAATTAAGATAATATAAAATAAATCTTTATTCTCAAAACTCAATTCGGTCAAAGTTAATTATTCATCTAGAAAAAGTTAAGTAACATTAATTAAGTTTTTGCTACTAGTATTTGCATTAAATGATCAAAGAGAAAGAGTAAGAAGAAAGAATAAATACAAGAATGGGATAACTAATAAGGTGATTTTGTACATAAATTTATCAAAATTTCCTAGTCTTTTTTTTCCTCTAAATTTCCTAGTCAATGTTTTTGTCTAGAATAACTATAGGTAGCCAATTTATAAAATAACCAACATAACTAACGTAGTAATTTTTTCTTAGGCCGTCTCTCGTAATCGTATAGGTCTTGATTGCGTCGTCGTCTTCATCTCGTCAAAACCACCGTCATCACCGTCATGACTATTGGAGTTGTTCTCTATCTTGACAGAGGAAAAACCTTTCTCCATGGAGTCCATGAGCTTGAAGTGGACCCAATAGGAGTTGAATCACGCCACAAGAAGGAACCTTGGGCGTCGGATCTCGTTGCAGTAGCGCTTCCGAAGCTTTTTCCTCTTCTAGCGGCATTTTACAGTCATTGCTTTGCAACGACGGAAAGAGCGAGGCGGAGCGCAAATGCTGGATCTGGAGGAGAGGTGGATTGTGAGGGAGAGAAAGGGGAGGCCATGGAGAAGAGAGATAGAGAGTGAAAAGGATAGAGATAGAGAAGAGAAAGCAGGAGGATCAGAGAAAGAGAATGATAGGCTAAGAAGGGAAGAGACGACATAAGAAAGATGAAAGGAACAGTAGATGATCAATTTTATTTTGGTAGATGTTCTTGAATGATTTATTTTTAATTTTGGATGGTCACTTTTACTTTTTTAGATGATCTATTTTTTTTTATTTTAGATGCTCACTTCTTATTGGTTACTATTGGCTATTATTATGTTGATTAGTTAGCATTGTTGTTTTGTCTAAATTTAGAACTTAACAATTTCTTTGATCTAGAGAGAAATATCTCCTCTCTCTTCCTTTATTATCTCTAAAGAATAGTTTTGAACCCACTTTAAATGATAGATAATCATGATATAAAATTATTATATTTAATTTAATATTTTGATAATTTTTTGTAGATAATTTTTTTAATTGTATATTTATAATATATTAGATTATGATGTATTTATTTAATAATAATTAATAAATTAAAACTAAAACTAAAATAAGAAAGTTATTATCTACCGCTTATAAAATTTTTTCTTCTAGAATATCCTTAATTCAAAATTTAAGTACATTTAATTTTTCGTAGAAAAACTTTGCCATTAAAAATTTAATGTTCTTAAACATAAATTATATAAAAAAAATATTAGGCAACCTATACTTTGACTTAACACTGACCAATTCTCTTTTTTTCTTTTCCAATAAAAATATTATATTAGTTCCTTAGTATTTTTCAAATTATATATAATACTAACTATGGTAGTAGTATACTGGTATTATTCACAATTCACATTATTCATGATTGGTTTGTTAAAAAAGCTCCACAAACAAAATTTTAAAATCGAAAATTCCCCTCTTCCCATTCTCATATGCCGGCGCATTTCTCTGATCTCTAATCTCTACATATAACAAACACCAACACCAACACCAAAAACAAACATCTCTTCTTCTTCATTGCTCTGTTTTTTCTGCTGCATTCAAAAATGAACAAAAAGAGTGACTTCAATGCTGACTCAGCTAACCCAAGAAACCGAAAAGCTGTCACTTCCCGTTTCATGTCACCTGCAACTTCTTCTTCTTCCTCCTCTTCTTCTTCTTCGCTGGCTGATCATATAACCAATGATAGGCTCAGAGACAGAGACAGAGAGCATCAGAAACCCACCACCATCAACGCATCAACCTTGGCTTCCTCCCTCACGAGGCAGAAAAGCTCCAGGAACAACGATGCTAATAAAGCTTCTTCCAAAGAGAACGATCGACACTTTCTTCCTGCCTCTCTCAGGAACATTGCGAAGTTCGCTTCATCTTCTTCGCCGCCACCGTCTTCGTCCCCTGCCATGTAAGGATACTGTACCATTAATTTGATGATACATTTTCTAGTCTAGCTATATACAAATATAACGATTGATATATCAAAAATGTTATATCCCCAAAAAAATATTAAGTCACTGCGCAAGAATACATGTATTGTTAAATGTTAAGTGATTTTTGACGTGTATTTTCATGTAATGGATCATATATTGAGTAAACATACATTTGCTGCTTGTTATTTGGCTCTCAACGATTTAAAAATTTGAATAATAGATCAGTAAAATCAATTTGCAAGTTTCGGATTTAGGGTCAATAAACCAATTTCAAATTCATATTTGTCCTAATTTTTTAAGTTGAGAGTCGAACCAAAGTTTTCGAATCATCAAGAGTAGCATCGTCCCAATTGAAAACTCCAGGGCTGAATTGGTGTTTACTCTGTACATTTGGATACAAAATATATTTGGATACAAAATGTGATGCCTTGATTGGAAACCTTAGCTTATATACGTTCTAAAATTTCATAGGGACAAATAATTTAATTTCAGAAAATATATATTTTGCTTCCTCAAATTAATTTAGTTTCTGGAAAAATATGAATCATCTTATCCTTGAAAAAGATTTTCGTTTCATATGATATCTAAAGTTTGCTCATTTATTTGACTTGATCTGTGTTTACTAATTGTCTGCTAATTTTGATTTAACTAATTATTATAAATTAGTTTTAAAATATTTAGATGGAATATAGCCCAATAATTATTATCTTCACCATCATTGCTTCCTTTTTTATGATAATCACTATTAATAACACCACAAATTTTTTAATAAGTATATAAAAAAAAAATTAATTTAATTTTAAGTAAGAATTTAACAAAATTAATATGTAGTTGGATTTTTTTTTAAAAAAATTGGTGATATTGTTAGTTGTTATCATGTAGAAGGAAGTAATGATGGTAGAAGTAATGTAATGCAAGAGACAATTTTGTTTTCTAAAAAAATTTGTGATTATAAGGACGAATTTAAAATAAAAATAAATATTAGGGATGATTTAAAAAAAAAATCTTGGAAACAATTTTAATTTATTTTCAACTAAAATTATAGAGATCAAAATAATACTTAATATTTTTTAAACTAAATTAAAAATAAACAACCATTTAATTTTGAATTTTGTAAATACTTTTAAGGGAATATATATTGAGTATTTAAGAGAGAGATGGAAATGGGAAAGATGGAAGAAAGGGAATTAGGACTTGAGAATTTACCAAAAAACTAATCATCATGTAAGTTACATAAAAAAGAAGATGTGAGTGAGTTAATGTTATGTTTTAGTTTTGACTACTCTTTATTATTAGATCTTCTCATTTATCATAATAAGTATTTTTCATATGAGTCTTTAATTTCCCCATGCACATGTGTGTATATTAATATAAGTGTATTTTATATAAAAGATATTAGTTTATTTCAATAAAAGGGCCTTTAATACTAGAGATGTGATGTATGTGGTGTTAAAATATATGCTGTTAAATGTAAAAATGATTTTTTTAAAATTATATTTTAATTTAAAATTAGTAAAGGAAAATTATCGGGAACGCTTTGGCAAAAATGTTAAAAACATCTATCTCTATATGAAAAAGTTTTATCTTATATATGGTATGTTTTAAAAGCGTTGTATTTTTTTTTTAAGTGCTATCATTCTAGTTAAATCATTATTCTATCAATATTTTTTAAAAAAATGTTATTATTCTAGTTAAATCATTACTCTATCTGACTAGCTCTAATATTTATATATTTTGTGAATTTATTTATAAATTGAATATTTTTCTAATTATTGAGAATTTTAATTTTAATATATTAATTTTATTTTTGATGATTTAATTTAGTTTAGTTATTTTTATCTTATTTTTTATTTCATTATTTTAATTTTAATTTTATTAATTTTTCAATTGTTATTTTTTTAATTTTATACTTTTTATTTTTTATTTTTAATTTTTACTTCTTATTTTTAGTAATTTTTTATTTTTTTATTCATACTTTTTATATATTAGTCCTTTTAAAAAAAATTAATTGTGACAAAATATTTTTTTTAGAAAAAGACGTTTTAATTAATCGTCTTTATGTAAGTGGGAGCCTAATTATAATTCATACATTAGGCAAAAGAATGTATAGATCATTACTTATTCCATTTTTTTACTCTTAATACAATTAAATACTCTCTTTTATATATATTATTATTTAATCCTGACAAGGATTTCTTGTATATAGCATTTTCACCGAAGACAAGAGAGACAAAAAGAATCATACTGAATGGATTAAAAGATTGACTTTGATATAAATAAAAAATATCAGATAGCAAACATTTTCTCTTATTTTTCTGTATTTCAGTTAATAGTAGTTAACTCTCCAACTTTTTTACATTCAAATGACCCTCTAACTTTCAAAAAAATTTATATTTTACTATACAATTTCTTACTTTAAATTACATCAGGATCAGGACATAAGTTGACTTCAACTCCTATTATTTTACTTATTTTACTTGACCCAAAAATTCTCATAAAATTAATTTTATGTGAAATTAATATATATTAAAATCGTTAAATAATAATTTAATTATTAAAGATATTAAATTGTCCAGCTATTCTCATGTAAAAACAACTTCAAGTAAATTTAATTTCCACGAGTATCTAACGATTATACATAGAAGAAGTTGCCATATATACCGTTCACCATCATCACTCATATCAATCCTATTTCACTTCAATTTGATGCTGATTTGTGAAACAAAATTTCTTTTGCTCGATTTCATTTAACTTGTTTTCATCTTATTGCCTTATTATCTTCTAACTTATGCATATACAGATCATCACCATCGTCTTCTTCTTCTCCGGTGAAGAAACTAAGTTCCAACAATACATGTATTGGTCCGGCAAGGTTATCTCTTGATGAAACTGGGATCTACAAGAAATCCTTGTCTTCTTCACGTAGAAACCACCCAGATTATTATTCTAACGTCTCTAATTCAATTGAATCCGAACCTGGTTATTTCAATTCTCCATCAAGAACTACTAGAAAACTTGGTAGAGAGGTTCCTTCCAAGTACATGGCGATGATGACCACTGATACAGCCTCGTCTTTTGACGAGTCCATGCTAACAGCAACAGCAGCAACGACGACGAAGAACAAGAGCATAGTGATGCATAAAAGCAGTGCTATAAAGAGGGCAAACTCGCTTATTAATGGGTACAAGAGTTCAATGTCTCAGTGGGCATTATCACCTGGGAGATCAGGGTCACCAACTATGTGTGTGGACAATAAAGAAAAACTTCCATCTTCGTTTTCGAGTTTGAGGCCTAATAAGAATAAGAATAATAATAAGAGCGTGGAGAAGATTCTGAGCCTGGGTTTTGATTTATTCAGGACAAGAAAATCTTCTTCCAGTTTTGGTGGTAATAATAGTAATTCTGAGGATGTTCATTTGCTGCGCTTGCTTGATAATCGGTTGCTGCAATGGCGCTTTGCTAATGCTAAAGCTCATGTTGTGAACGAAAATGTTTCTCAAACAGTTCAGGTACGTCTTTAAGATAACTTATGCTATTTGCACGTGAAAATCAATTATTAGTATGTAATATATATAAAAATATAAATATACATTAAAAAATAATAATTAATAAAACTATATATGAATTTATATATAAATATAAGAGTTCATTAGGAAGCCAATAATTAAGTTATCATATGTAACTCTTATATATTAATAATTAAGTTATCATCCAAAATTTATATGAGTTATCATCCGTAACTCATATTAGTTCCCTATTGCTCATAATATGTTGGCTCCCTAATCTTTTTCATAAAGATATGATGATTATTTTGATGTGCAAATAGAATGGTTGATTTAAGATTATTGTTCAAGATTAAGATTCTTAGAGATAAAACCATAAAAAAATACTTTTTATTAGTATTAGTTAATTCTTTAATTTTGCTAATAGTTTATTTTTATGATACTAAGATTTATGATTTAAGAATTTTGTTGATAAAATATTATTCAAAATGATAAATTTTATCCGTTATATGCATCTTTTCTTGTAGATTTTAGTTTCTGAAAATGATATTATCACATAATATTAGATCTTTTATAATAAAAAAAATCTAAAGTTCATTCTTTTTTGTTGAACCCTAGAAAGAAGAACTTAAACTCAAAAGAGAGACTTGTATTAAGAGAATGTGTGCTTGAAATAAAATTATTCATTAATTATTTTAAATTTTTTGAAAGAAAATTGTTTAAGATAGAGCAGAAAGATAGGGAAATACATAAATAATAATTATTTGTATCTATACATAAAAAGAATTGAAATAATTTGATTTGAACCATCAATAAAAATGTGATTTGACATGCTATAGAATATCTAACCTTGATTAGCAAAATAAAATTGTTAATAACATATCCTATTTTGTTACATAGTTTAAGTTTTGAGCCACTTTTAAATATTTTGATCAATATGCTTTTTTTTTTTGAGCCACTTTTTTTTCTTTTTATTTGTAAATTAAATATATGGATCTTGATGGTTTTGTGAACCGGGAATTGGGTTTTCAGAGTAATTTAATATTTGCTTTGGATGGTCTCACAAAGTTGAGAAATTCAGTGATGCAAAAAAAGATACAGCTTGAGAGGGAAAAGCTTAAGATGAAGCTCAACCTTGTACTACGTTCTCAAGTAAGTAATTATCAAAACCCTAGCACAAGAGTGAGTTTTCAACATTTTTAATTAAACAAAAATAGAAATTTTACTAATATATATTAATTCAAATATAAGATAAAATATTAATCTTATAATTTTTTCTTCTTCTAAATTCTTGGTGATATCTGATATGGGTAGATGAAGCTATTAGGAACGTGGGGAGCTATGGAAAGAGAGCACATGGCAGAAATTGCTGTAATGAAGGAGTGCTTGCATTCTGTTGTTTGTAAAGTTCCGCTTTTGGAAGGTGCAACGGTATGTCTATTGTCTGATAAAGAGATTTAATAACTTCAAAAAAAGAAAAATTAATTTAAGCTAAATGGATCAATCTTATCCCTTAATCAAAGAGAAATTTGGAGCTGATGATTAAGATAGTCTCTAAAAGATGGGATATGTGTCAAATTTATTTTTAGAAGATTTTATTAAATCAAATTAATTCTGCAAAATTATAAATTAATCACATTTATTCTTTCAGAATTTTAGTTAACAATTAATTATTTGGAATATCAACTATCAGCTTATAAGACATGTTCAAATTGGAAAAAAAATGAACAAATTTATAGGTTTTTAATTATGTATGTTCAACATATAAATTAGACATGTCATATGCTGTGAACTAACATTTTACATCAACGAAAATTATTAATAAAATGATAGAAAAATTAATCTGATTAATCTATAATTTTTTTAGAATTAATTTGATTGATAAAATATTTAAGAAATAAATTTGGAGAATGTCTTATATTTTAAAACTAATTTAACCATTATTTTTTCATGATTTGTGACACATGTTAGGCGGACAAGTTAGCTTGTAAATTGAGAAATAACAAAGTACAATTAAGAAAGTAGAAGAATAACTATAACTTAAGTGCCAACTAACCAACTCTTTTAAGTTTTAACCTTTCTTTATATCACACTTGTTAACAAAGGGTATTATTATTTGGTAAAAGACTTATTGATAAATTTATTATTTTGAAATGTTGAAAAATAATACATGGTAAGATATATATAATCTGTGATTAAAAAGTGTTTATACTTACAGGTGGACACACAAGCAGCATTCATTGCTCAGCGACAAGCATCTGATCTCACAGCTTCCATCAACTCAATGTTAACAACTTTTTCACTACCGGTATCTTATATATCATTTTATTTTATTTTTACATATAATATTTGAGAAACTATATATAATGGTAGCAGAGATAAAAATAAATGAAAAATGTAACACCCATACATGGTTTTCTCTATGTTATATCATCTTGTGAGTCTGAGTACTTAGAAGTTTTAATTGAAATTGAATAATCATAACTCCTTCAAAATCAGGCTGGTAAAACTGCTGAGTTGGTATCAGAATTAGCAGAAGTTGTTGCACAAGAGAAGTTGCTCTTACAGGAATTCTATGAACTTTTCCATGCCATACGAATCCTTCAGGTGAAAATATATTTATATAACCACTTTATTTATTTTTTCTTTTTTTCTTTATGTTATTAGAGAGAGAACAGAAACATTGCATTTGCATTCTTGTTTTGCTATATATTATCATCATGTATTAATTACTTTGACATGAAAACATTTTATTTATTTATTTTGAAATATACAAACTTTATTTATTATGTTGGGTGCAGCTCAGAGAAAGAAGCTTGGAGTGCAGCCTCATTCAACTTCAATGTTGAGAGATATATATGGAATTCTTCTTCATGTTATAAAGATCATCATTTTCACATTTTGTAGTTGGTGTCATCTTGTAAATAACAATAAGCAAATTTATTAATACTTTAATAGTATTGATATATATATTAGCAACAAATTTGAGTTTAGAGGCATAGAAGTATATTTTTATACAATAACATCTATTTAATAAAACATTCAGAACTGTGTTATACACTGATTTCATCATGTCCATATTTATTATGAAACTCTTTAAATTTATAGGGCTTCATTAATTTTAATTTATCACTTTAGGAAGAGGCAAGAATATATATCATTTCATTGTTCAACAAGATAGAATTTAAAATGAATGAATGCACTGTATGTTTTAATTTTTTAAGACAACGACGATGTTTTAATTTATACTGTTTTATTTTCAACCTTACAAATTAAAAAAAAATTATACTCTTTCCAATTTTAAGATGTATCAACGTAGTTGTTTAAGTCAGCTTAGTTAACTTTTTTATTAAAAAAAAAAGAAAAGAAAAAAACCCTTGAACCTAACTCATTCTTTTTGTACAAATTTATATATATAGCATCAGAAATCTATTGAATGCAACAAGAAGTAGCCCTAGAAAAGTAGCAGGGACACGGGATTTTTTCAATTAATTAATGATTTAATGTTATTAATTGTCATATTAAAAATTGTAAGAGAAGCTCCAGCAGCAGTAATCAGGTAGAAAATCCATGAGCTTCTTTAATGGGAAAAGAGAGTTTATAATATGTGTGAGTGTGGTGTGTGTTGTGTCTTCTGTAAAAATTAAAAGAATGTAAGACAATGTTTTGTATGATACAAAATTCAAAAATGTTTTATATATATTAAAATTGAGTTATGTGTACATCCAGCTATTAAAATCAGTTATCAGTATGTAATTAATTCATTTTTAGTATATATTTTGAATTTCAATATGTATTATATACGGATGATTTATTTTAATGTACTTGCGTACCTAGTTGCTTATATTATTTATACATATTTAGTTACAAGTATTTTCCATTCAATCTAATAATTAAATATGTTAAAATAAAATAATAAACCAGTAGTAAATAAATAATTAAATTTGTTTATATATAGTAATTAAATAATGTTACGGAATCAATAATTAGAAAGTCATTAGAGAGCCAATAATTATCATTTAAAGTTTATATGATTTATAATCCGTAACTTATATATCTAATGATTATTATCATTTAAAATTTATGAGTTATTATTCATATCTCATATATAATATATATGTGTTCATTTTCTATTGATTATAATATTTTCGCTAACTAGTTTTTTTCAGAGTAATATAAAAAAAATATGGGGTGTGCTAAAAACATATTTCTATATACAATGATGATCAATTCGTACTTTGCTTTGAAAAATTCTAGGTGCATAATCACTTTTGACAACTATATTAAATATTTAATCAAATTGATTCAAATTCAAAAAAACTCACTTGTATTATTAATTGGCTAAGAAGAAAAAAACAAACATAAAAATATAACAAATTTAAATTATAAGTATTAAGACGTGATTTAGTAAAGCCTTTTACCTATCAAAAGTAGTTTATAAACCAGCGGTAAAATTAAGTTATTTTTTAGAGGGAGCCAAATTTTTTTAAAATTAAGAAATTAATCTTTTGATAATTTTATCATATATTTTAAAATATTTTTTATTATTTTAAAGTGACATTAAGCGATTTAATAATATATTTATTAACTATAATATATATATATTAATCATTTATATAAAATATGAGTTATGCTAGGTTTATATAAAAAATCAGCTATCAAATCAATTATCAGTATAAAACACATTTTGAAATATAAAATATATTTTAACAATATCTATAAATTATTTTAATTTAATAAAGGGACCAAAATAAAAGTTTTATGAGGGCAAAGTCAAAATTATGAAGAGTTTGTTACTAGTTTTTTAAGCTTTGGAGTGGGCATTGCCCCTCTTCACCAACACGTAGGTCCGCCCATGTTATAAAAGCTATTTTTTAAAAAATAGTTTTTTAAAAGTCATAGCACATATGTTTGATATACTACAAGAAAATATCGGAGAACCGTTGGATTTTTTTGTCGGACTTTCAACGGATTCTAATAAACCCAAGTCGACGCATGAAGATTTTTATCGGGTTTGATAATTCGACGGAAACAGCAAATACCAAAACGCATCGTTTTACTTAAAGGATTATTTGATTTCCATCGGATAAAATCCGATGGGGATTTCAAATAAACCCAAGCGCAACGTCGAAAACCCCATTTTCTGCTCATCGTTCCCCCCTCTCTCTCTCCCAAACCTCTAACCATTCTCTTCTCTTTGGCTCTCACAACTCCACCAGGATCTACGCTGTCGCCGCCGTTCGTGTCGCGTCATCCATCTCGTCGCCGTTGTCCATGTTGGCTGTGCGAAGCGCGCTCTACTTAATCGTTTTCTCTCTCTCTCATCCATAGGTAATGTCACCGCCCTCGCTCACTACCGATGCCGAAGTCCCACCAATCAACATTTAGGGTAGTAGGTGAGAACGGACACTTTCCCTCTTTGTGTTCTCCATTGTAGCACCAACCCTAAACCCTAGTTTCTACATTGTACAAGTTGCTTTTTTTTTTGTTTTTTGTTGTTGTTGGTGTTGATGCTGGTTGCTGGAATAGCCACCATTGAATAGGTAAGACTTGAGAGAGCAGGTCCACAACTTGACGAAAAGCCTTTAGAGTTAAGGGCAGGAGCTGTAACAACAACGCGACGAAGTTCTCACTCTCAAGAATATCTTCTCTGAGCGGGATGGTCGTGTAGAGCAGAATCTACAGGGCATAGAAGCGATGCAACAACAGATGGCGGCCTACTACGACCCCTTACATTACGCCTAAGGAGCAGCACTGCGGGCGGTAGAGGTCCTTCAGCTGCAACACCAACTCCATTGCCTCCTCATCCACCACCACAGTAGCCTGATTGTCCTCCGGCAGACGACGACAATGTTTACGAGAATGTATAGGCTAGCTTTTGTTTCAGTTAGGGACACATTTCTCTTTTTACTCATATTTTTGTTTTACTATTTTGGATTTTGTTTGTTTTATACATGTTTGATTCTGGTTTTTGTCGAATAATTCAATTTCATTGTATTTTCCTTGATAAAACTACTTTTTTTTTAATTTCATTTATTTTTGTTTGAATTTCATTTAGGATTGAATGTTAACCAGAAAATCAGGTTAAATCGTTATGGAAGTAAATAAAATGAAATTAATGATTCTATCCTTGATCATTTCCGCCGGATTTGGTGACATACTTTTCCTAATGGAACATTTCCATCGGCTTAGACTTCGACGAAAACTATCAAAAAATTTTCGATGTATGGTAATTCATTTCCGTCGAATTAGAATCTGGCTGAAACTATCCCAAAACTCTCAACCCAAGGGAAAATATTTTTGTTGGATTAATTGGATGGGAATTTGCGTTAGGTTTTCCCGATAGTTTATTCTAGTGGTAAAATCAAATAAAATGTGTTTTTTAGTCAGCACAAACAACAACAATTGTGTAAGTGATTTTTAAAATTTAAGAAGACTATAATAGATATAAAGATAATAATAAATGTACATATTTATTAATAAATGAGATTATATTAGACTTTTTACTTTTATAAGCACATACAAGCCATTTTTAAAATGCTCATACTTAGGTTCTTTCAAAATTTAACAAGCAACCTAATTTCTTTTTGTTATCTAACACTAAACGAGGTGGTTAAATTTTTGAAAAGCACAAAAATCCCTCAAAAAATTTTATCAAACCAACCTAACCTACGTTATTGTCCGCAGCATGCCAGCATGTCTAATGTAAGCCTCTTTTAAATAATCCAATATGTAACGTGAAGTAATTAATCACTTAAATAAGGAGAGTTTTTTCTCCTTCTATTGATTACTTTTTTTTCCCCATAAAATTAACTTTACTCATTATTTTACATTTTACATATGAATTCAACACATAATACCAGAGTAAAAAAAAATTAATTTTTACATTAATCGCATGAACAATTATAAAAAAATATTATAATTGAATGACTTTGTAAAATATTTTATATCATGAGTGCATAAAAAATTTAAATTTTATTTCAAATAAAAAATAAGTAACCAACCTTTTTTTTTTTTTATCAATAGCCAATTTTTTTGGATTTTTATTTTCATAAATAAAAAATTACCAAAATTATGAATATGCACACGCCGATGAAAATTTACAAAAATATGCATCTATTACATAATCTCGTCCCCTGGCAACGAGATACGCATGAAAAAGTTCTATCTAAGGGCGAAGTTGTTGTTGGAGCTCCTCATAACCTCAATATCTCTCTTCATACCCCCCACCCCAGCTCAAAATATTCTCAGAAGTGTATGGCTCGTCGCTCTAGTGAATCGTGTCCGTCTTATCCGGCACCCGAGCTTGACGCATCCCATGACGGCAGATCCGGTTGATGTTGTTCCTCCCCCGGAACATACCGGAGAGTCTAAGTCCAGCGATGAGGATCCGGGTGACATTGTTGAGGGGGCAGCTCCGCATCCACGCGATGATGAGTTTGTGTCGGCTAAACCAGTCAGTACTTGGTTCATGTTACCAGCCCCACTCCCGGTTCCCGACTTCTCAATTGTGGACAATCGCTTTCACACTCTCTATCTGGATGCAATGGAGGTAGGAGTGTTCGAATTTCGCACGTTGTAGGGATCCCTGCGGGGAATGCCATGAATGGGGCCCCAAATGCAGGTAATTTTCCCTGTGGGGACGGGGATGGGGACCAAAATCCCCCAAGGTAGTGGCGGGAACTCGAGCGGGGAATCCCCGGCCCCATTCCCGGATCCTCAAGAAACTGTAAATACCTATAATTCCCTTATTCAAATAATATATATGATAGGATTTTATGTAATTTCACCTCTCCTTTATATATGCAAATCTGAAACCCTATTACTAATACGGTATAATTTTGGCAAGTGCACCAAATCGCATGCAAAAGTAATACAACGGTGAGTGGGTATCGTTTCCCACGAGGATTAAAGGACTAATCAATCACTACATAATTAATTATACTAATCGGATTTAAATGAAACTTAATGATTTACGAAATTTAAATTGAAAACTCGAATGGTGAAGTAAACAGAGAGCAGAGAGTAGAAAATACTTGAGAATTGAAATGATAGAATGGGAGTTAAGAGCTTCAGAGATATTCACCCACGAGAATCAATGTATATATTCAATCATAATTCTAGGCAAACAGAAATCAAGCACAACAAATCTATTATAACTAAGCCCTAATTTCTTAGTAATTTAGTTTCTCTTTACTTTATTAAGAACTAATCTCTTAGATAATTAAGAGAGAAAAAGGATGAAGCATATGATTCGATTCCAATTCTTATGAGTCTTAAAAGTAATCCTAGAGTAGATTAAATGTCACTTTATCTAAACTAATTCTAGTCCAATTATTAACCCACATGATTATTAGTTGCATGAGAAATTATTTTCACTATCTCTAGTTAGTTCTTGTGAATAAGCTTTCAGCTAGCTTAGGTTATTAAATCTCTCAATTTAGTTAACCTAGCCCAAAACAGGAAAAAACATCTCTCAATGATTCTAAACCATTAAGATGAAGAATGAACGAAAAACTAATTCATACATAGAAGATAACTGAAATAACTCATAGAATTAAATTGAAATATATACAAAGCTACCTCATACTGGGTGAACAGAGCTCCTCACCCTTAACAATGAATTAATTTAGCAATTCATGCTTGACCTAAACTATGAAAATTGTACGTCTGCTAAGTGTCCAACCCTAATGGTTGAGCCACTGTATTATTATACGGTATAATGTATATTTTCACTCAAATACACATACATTGTTCTCAAAGGTACTCACACGCCATTCAAACACGCAAGAGTCACCTCCTTTTTCTCTTTTCTGCGTGACTTTCTTCTTCTTCTCTCTTCCATCACCGTCGTCAGATTCACTCCATCACCGTCGTTCGCTCAGCGCCGTCATCAAGATGCACGTTGCCGCCAAGCCTCCTTGCTCCACCGTGCTCGTCGTCGCACCTCCCTGCTCCATCGTGCTCGTCGTCGCACCTCCCTGCTCCACCGTGCATGTTGCCGTCACGTCCTCTTTTCCTTTTCTTTGCATCACTCCTCTATCACCATTAGAAACCAGATTCTATTTCTTCTCACTTTCTCATCTCCATTGACGTTTCTGATTTTCTTTTGTGCAGTTTTGTGGCTGAAATTCAAAATTTATGGAATCATCGAGCTCTGATGTTGAGGTTTTTGCTACTTTGTATGTTTTTAATTGATGATTTTCTATGCTTGATGCATTGATGAACTTCTTATGAAGCATTTGCTATGTAGTGGAAGCCATTGTTACTTTACTGCAATTTCAGTGCAGAAGAGACAATTTATTTTTAATACCTTTTTATAAATCATTTCATGTTTTGATTATTGATGTTTAAATGTTCTATTATAATTTAATAATTTGATTATTTTTGTTTAAAATAATAATTATGATGCTTCTTGTGATTTCAATTGCGATTTCTATGAAACCATTGTATCTATTTCAAGCATGAATATTACTACTCTATTAGGATTGATAATATAACTAACTTCTTTAAGAAAATATTACTCCAGTAAGAAGTTACTGTTATGTACTGGAATTACTCTTTATGTTTGATTATTCTGCATGTTATCATCATTAATCCTTTTTATTATTTAATCATTTTTTTAGTTCTTAATGTTTGCTAGAACTGCTTCTCATGGCTATAAGAAATGCATAATTTATATTTAAGTATTTGCTTATTCATGTTTCAGGTTCTAATTATAGGAAGAATATTTGTCTCAGTGGAGGATTATCAATCTTTTTGTGATAGCTATGCCAAAGAGATTGGATTTACATGGAACAAAAGATCTACCAAATGGGACGAAAATCGACAAGTTACATACCAAATTTTGTCATGTTGTAGAGCATGTTACCAAAATTAAGAGTTGATTCATTAAAGACAACAAATCCAACATCTAAAGACAATTGCAAAGCGAGGATAATTGTGAAGTTCAATAAGCAATTGCAGTATGTATTTTCAAGTGTCGACATTCAACATAATCATGCTATGAGTCCTAACATGTCAAGATACTTGAGGAGAAATAGGCAGCTAACCATGCATGATAGGCATATGGTTAAGGTGAATGATGAAGCTGGTGTTACAATGAGAAACACATATCAAAGCTTAGCAAGTGCAGTTGGCGGTTACGACAAGCTGGGTTTTACAGAAAAGGATATTTGAAATCATCTAGCAAATGTGAGAATACAAGAAGATGAGGATGCTCTAGCATTAACACAATATTTTTAGAGAATGCAAGATCAAAATCGTAATTTCTATTACGATATCAAATTAGACGCGGAACATAAGATAGAGCGTATTTTTTGGGCAGATGCTAGGAGTCGTGCTGCTTATGAGCATTTTGGTGATGTTATTAGCTTTGATACCGCTTACCAAACAAATAGTTACGCACCTACAAAACATATTAGTTTTTACATATTAAAATTTAAAGTTTTAATTCACTTTGAGTTTGATTACATATTGTTATGTTTGGTTTTACATAAATTATTTCAAGCTAGGCAAATTCTCTTCAACAAAGTGAATATTTGTCTTATTTGGATCTCTCTGCCAATCAAATAAGTGGTCCACTTCCTGAATATATTGGCTATGCAATACCCTCTTTGGAATACTTATTTCTTCGTAATAATTTCATTAATGGTTCAATTCTCAACTCATTGTTCCAACTTCGAATGTCCATCCTTGACCTTTCGAATGAGTGGTTCTTATACTTGATGATTTAGTATAATATCACTACAAGAAAAACCCCATTTAGCTACGCTTTTAAAGCGTGCTGAAAAGGGAGTGAAAAGTGCACCGATTTCATTTGGCCACGCTTTTCCACCAACCGCTACGCTTTTTGTAGGGATACGTATGCGAGCGTGGTGATTGCTCTATCGGCACGCTTTTAAACGTAGCGAGAGAGAACTATAGCCACGCTTTAAAGTGTCTATATTAATCAGTCTATTGCCACACTTTAAAGCATCTCTGTTTTCTGTATCTGTTGCCACGCTTTCAAGAGTGCCCATAAGGCTACCTGTTAGAAACAACTGCCACGCTTTTAAACGTGCTTTATTATATATCTTTTGGAGTATTTTGCTTTTCTTTTAGTGCATTTTTAAGCGCGGCAATTGAGGCTGCCAACTACTTTGAAAGCCTGGTTATTCATTTTTAATCTTGCTTAATCAATTTAAATTTAAAACAGTATTAACTTACCATTTCTTATATATATATATATATATATATCAACCAAAAGTGTCTACAAAATGTATATAAACCATTGATGAACAATTCCACATCAAAATGTGATTGAGGTTCCAGAAGCCTGATTCAGGAACAATTCCAATCCATCAAAATATAACTCCATCAATCTACTTCACCCTAGCTAGTCTAATAAGCCAAAATTTGGCCAGAACCAATTCCAAACAAAATCTAGCCTAATAAACCAATTCCAGACACAACACCTCACACATCAATTCCCAAGGAGCAGCAAAACACTTTTCAAGTAAAAACAATGTTACTTCAACAACTCCATGTGTTGATCATTTGTGAGCTCCCTACAAAAAATTAAAAATTATAAAGAGTTATATCTCAATTCCAGTATTAAGAAAGTCATACACCACAATGGAAAAAAGTCTTCAAACTAAGTGCAACAAAATTCTGTCCAAGCAAGTCTTCAAACTACTTTGAAGGTATTGGACATATACCAAATCGAACAGATTTGAATTTTAGCAATTCTTAAAGAATGTCATGGCAGAGCACTTAAGTTGTAAGCATATCTATAACATCAATGAGGAATTATTGGATGCATTCAAATTCTCATTTACCTTCAAACTCCACAGCAATAACAAACCAAC
>JASCZI010000170.1:47545-61870 GCA_036250425.1 Stylosanthes scabra
CAGTATATATACAAAATGGTGCCCTATCCAGCAAGAATTAGGAGATTCAAGAACTTTAAGTTACCCTAAATGGCTAAGTCCCTAGCTGCTATACACTGAAAAACGGAGTAACCATGAGTTTGCTTTAGTTCTTTCACACAAATTAAAGAATTTGAAATCCAAATATTATTTTCACAATTGAAACCTCAGCAAAAAAGAACAAGACCTTTTTTTAACATTTTGTTCATGTTCTTAAGTTGGAGTTTCAGAAATTGCAACCAAATAATAAATCCGAATATCAGTGAGAAACCAAATAAGTAAATAAAATTACAGTGTCAAAACCAGTAGGATCAGTAGAACCAGAGAGCAAATAATATCATCAGTTCCCAATCTTCCTCTACACTCCATTCAAGAAGAGAATGATGGAATTCACACTGGAAATCAGAATGGTTTGGTTGCTCCACTCAGTGTAACAAAAATAGAAAGAATAGCATATTCTTACCATATTCTTGTGCAGATGGCGGCTTTGGCGTTGGAGCAGCGAAGGTAGGGATGACGCACAAACCAGCGTTGGAGAAGCCAAGGCAGAGACGATGGTGGTTGAGCTCGGCGTTGAACTCGACGATGGTGGTTGAACTTCAGCGTTGAACTCGACGGGCTGGCGAGGAAGACAGCCTCCACGACGGCGAACATAGACGGCTAGGGTTCTTTGGTTCAAGAGGTGGCTAGGGTTCTCTGGTTCAAGACAGCGTCCACGATGGCGAACGGCGAATGGCGATGACTAGGGTTCTTCGAAGGGTTGACGGAGAGAACCCCTAACGACGGACTGAGGAGTGCCGACGGAGCCAGGGAGAGGGACGGACGGAGCTCGCGGCGACGAAGGACGAAGGAGGCGTAGACGAAGCCAAGGACGAAGGACGAATTGAAGGAGGTTGGGGGTTGAGGGAGGCAGGACGGAGCTTTGGTGTCGACGGAGATTTGGGGGTTTTTTGGGGTTTGGGAGTATTCGAACGAAGGAGGAGCTGATTTTGGGGTTTCTTTCAATTCTCTCTTTAATTTCTTTAACTTTGTCTTTTTTTTTTAAGTCTAAACCAAAAAATTTTGTATGTGTTTGTTTTTGTCCAAGTCTAAATGTGTTTTTCTTTTACAAAACTAGAAAAGTGTATTTGCGCCAAAACTAAAAATTTTAGAGCCAAAAATGTTAATTTTTGGGGGGAAATTTCAGATTGATTCTGCAAGAAAAAAATTGGTGGGAAATTTATTCCTACGTTTTTAATTGACACAATTAAAAATATATATGGCTACGCTTAAAAGCGTGCCAATATTCTGCTAAATCACCACCCTTCAGGTAAGTGTAGCTATAGATCAACTACCGTCATATTTATGAAGCGTGGAAATAAAAAATGGTGACAACAGGGGGTCCATCTAAATTGGTACGCTTTAAAGCATGCCGAATTCACTCTATCGCCACGCTTTCGAAAGCGTACTATTAAAAAGGTACCAAATTCGTTAATTAATCGCCACCCCATATAAGCGTAGCAATAGGGATATATAGCCACGCTTTTTAAGCGTAGAATAAAAAAACGTAGCTAAAGGTCTAATTTCTTGTAGTGTATGACTTTGATTTATTTTTTCTTTTTGATTATTGCCTTAAATCTGTATGATTATAACCAATTTTAAAATTTTGATTATAGGTATCATATGCATTTGGCTTCATTTGTTGGGGTGAATCACCATGGCCAATCAGTGTTGCTTTATTGCGCTCTTCTTTCATGCGAAGAAGAAGGATCTTTTATTTGGTTATTTGACACATGGATGAAATGTATGGGTGAGAAGCCCCCCATTGGAATATTGATGGGTCAATGCAAAGCTATGCGGAATGCTATTGAGAAATCTTTTCCCAACACACCCCATCGATTGTGTATTTGGCATATCTTGAAGAAAATTCAAGAAAAGTTAGGAGGTTGCAAGCAATATGAAGAGATCAGTGCTAAGATGAGACATATTGTGTGGGAGTCTAGATCTATTGAAGTGTTTGAATGCTCTTGGTTTGATTTTATCAATATATTCAATTTGCATGACAATAACTGGTTAGCAGGTGCATATTTAGTTTGATTATTTTATTTTAATGTTTATTTATTTAGTGATTATTAATCAATATGCCTTACAAGTTTGATTATGTATATTTTATGATTTCAGGTTTATATGAAGAACGTGGCAAATGGGTTCCTATTTTCCTCAACAATTCTTTTTGGGCTGGCATGAGTAGTACTCAAAGAAGTGAAAGCATGCATGCATTTATGAAAGGCTACCTAACCGCAAAGAGCAATTTGCAGCAATTCATAATGTAATATGACAATTGTCTTGCACATAGAGCTCAAAAGGAATATGAATCAGACGCTCTTAGTTTCAACACCACTATTCATTGTGCTACCACCTCTCCAATTGAAAAGCAATTTCAAAAAGAATATACGCATGCCAAGTTTAGTGAGCTTCAAAATGAATTTAGGGCAAAGGCTAATTGCATTACAATAAAAGATCATGTGGAGGGTTATGTTATCACTTACAAAGTCATAGAAGAAGTTTAGTAGGATGGCAAAACATTTAATTCTGTTTATGAGGTGTTGTTTGATTCGTCCAATTCAGATATTTGTTGTCAATGCCATCTTTTTTAGTCAAAGGGAATCTTATGTCGCCATACTCTTTCCGTTTTTAGGCTTGAAAGAGTGAAGAAATTGCCAGACAAGTACATCCTTGATCGGTGGAAGAAAACTTTAAAGCGCAAGCACACTAAGATAAAGTGTAGCCATGATTCAAGTCGTTTGGAGCCCACAAAGAGAAGATATGATGATCTATGCAAGCAGTTTTACAATATTGCTGAAGTAGCTGCAGCGTCTGAGGAGCTCACTGAGACTTTACATCGTGTACTTGATTTAGTGTGGACTATGTTGTCAGAGCCAAATGTTTCTAAATCAAATACCAATGATACAACAAATAATGCAGATGATCAAAATTCAAATGTAGTAGATGAGAATGCAAATATTTTACAGATCCACAACCCATCACATGTATCTCGAAAAGACATAATCAAAACAAAATGTAATTCAATTCTCCTCAACTGTAATTTTCATGCTAAGATTAAAGAGTGCATTTCTATGATCAATTGTCAATTACTTTCTAAGACTAAAGAAGAATTTTTCTATGATCGATTGTTATTTCCATGCTAAAACTAAGGAGAGTAACTCAATGATCCAAACACTAGCTTTTCCCCCTCGACAAGATTGCAACTTTGGTCGGTTTTGCCTTGCAATTACTTTCTCTAAAGTTTTTGTTCCAATAGTTGCATATGGTGTCATTTGTGAAGCTGCTGGTTTCCTCTCTCTTAGGACTTTTGCTTCTGGTTTTGCTACTTCAGGAGTATGCAATGCTTCTCTTTCTTTTGGCTTCGTTTTTCCCCTGATTTTATCATCTTCACATTTCTTCAATATTCTGTATTTTTCAATATTTTCAGGGGTAAACAACATTTCCCAGATTAAGCTTTTCCTAAGTTCTCCACATTCTTCCTGTTATTATTTTAAAAATAACAACATAATTCAAACAATCAAACATAAACACAGAATTAAAAGGGGAGACAAATAATGTATTTAAACAACAAAATCAGATTCCATCACTTACATTAGTCCAATGTGGCATTTCTTTGGATGGCTCCCACATTTCCATCCATTTCATCACGAACAAGCCACAATCATATTTGTTTGGTTGTTTTGGCATTTCCAGAAACTCAATTGTCGGACTGGAGGGAGTTGGAGAATATCCAGGGTCAGCAAGAGTTAAGATATTAACAACATAAGTTGCCTCTTAAAAAATAACAATCAGATAGTTAATTGAGTATGCAAACTAAATTGATAATCAATCGTCAAGAAGTAAACTAAATTGACAACACACTTACTGCATATTTATTGATATTTTCAAAGACAGCGTGGCTATGCAATGAGTCTAGAATATAAAACTTGTTGTTAGGAACATCCAATGAAAATAAGGACCAATGTTCTTTATAACAAAATGGCAAGAAAACAAGTTTCTTCCCCTGCAGTTTCAGCTTATCAAAATTTGGTGGATTCTACTGAAAATGTTTTGGATCCTCTGCTGTATTTTTCTCACCCTTAATGACTTTAACTTCACCATCCTTATAAAAAGCCAGCAACTACAATTAGCAGCAAACAAGGATTCAAATCTTAATGTAATTTTTATGTTATAATCAAACGTCAAGAACTAAACAGTTAAACAATCAATAGGATCTGCATATATTCAGAACAAAACAATTAACTAAACTTACAAATGGATCTGAACACAAGCAAAATACATCTTTCTTGAATTTATATTTCTCTGAATCATTAAGCAGGAATCCAAAATAGTTCACCACCTTCATAGAAGCAATGGGAACAATTAGTAACAATAAAAGCAAAAGGCACTAATTTAAGCAAACAATTAACTAAACAATTACTAACCAAATTATCTATTTTTTCCACGGCCTTAAGGTTCGCGCATTTGTTCTTTTGAGGAACACATTCTTCTTGCCACGCAATGAAGCCACAGTCTCCTCCATTTTTTCCCACCCATCCATTACCCACTCATATAGTTTATCTGCATCTACCTGCAGTTCCACCGTTGGAGAATCAAAGTGAAGATCAAAACTAGGGATTGATGGATCTGGAGGACTTTCATTCACCTCGGACTCAACATACTCCCTGTGAATAACGCAAGAAAAGATATAATTAATCAATAGAAAACTAGATCAGCCAAGAAAAAAAAGTAGTAGTAGAAAACAGAATCATTAATCAGTAGTGACTAGTGAGTGACATATCAAAATTAGTATCTAGATGAAATTAAAGTACAGTTTGCTTTCATGAACTAATGTATTAGTAGTCAGGTTCACAAATGATATCTTCAAGAAATGAATAAAAAATTAAAAAGAACCCGGGAATATCATCCTTCATCAATGTGCAATAGAAAATAGAAGAAATTGGAGATAAATGAAGATCAATGTCAACCAAAGAGTGGCAGATAAAATCAAACAAGAACTAGAGATAACAAACTAAAGATAATCAAACATGAAGCATCCATCATCATTCAACTAACTTACCTTTTATCTGAACCATTTTCATGTTCCATCTTTGTTTCAATCTTCTCCTCCTCTTGTTTCAAGTTATCATTCTTCTTATCGGGGCTCTCTGCTACTCTTTTCTCCTCAGTTTTCAATTTTTCTTTCTTCTTGGCCCTTTTCAATAAAAGAAATTGGAGATAAATGAAGATCAATGTCAACTAAAGAGTGGCAGATAAAATCAAACAAGAACTAGAGATAACAAAATAAAGATAATCAAACATGAAGCATCCATCATGAATCAACTAACTTACCTTTTATCTGAACTATTTTCTTCTTGTCGAGGCTCTCTGCTACTCTTTTCTCCTCGGTTTTCAATTTTTCTTTCTTCTCGGCCCTTTTCTTTGGTTGAATTGGGCGTTCGGGAACCGGCCGCTTCTTCCTTGGCTTTATAATCCCCTATACCACACACCTAGTCAATTAAATGGAAACAAAGAAAATGAAATTAGACAAATTAGTATAAGTACCGCTCTGCTGCTTCTTTCAAGACCAATTTGATTTAACAGTTTCTCTGATGTCAAATAAGCAATCCAAGGTGGCCGCGATCGTGTCTCAAAATTAAACGGTCCAAATTGTTGCTTATGGAAGTATAAGATCTGATAATAAAAAAAACCGTATTATATAATCAAATTTACAAAATACAAGTTAAAGTTCCTAAATTGTCACAAAATTTGTTGTTATAATTAAAATGAACTAAAGTATATAAATCAAAACACAATAAACATACATGTAATACATATACACATCCATTCAATGATTGAATCAATCCTTTCTTAAAATTGGTAAGTCCTTCAACTAGGGAATCATAGATCGGCCTAATCCAATTATACTTCCCAGGCTCATCTACGTCAATAATGAATGGGAAAATATTGTCGCGGACAGCTGTTGAATTTAACGGCATTAGAAAGTTTGACAATGCATACAACAAGTATGCTTACCTGAATGTACGACCTCCGTTTTCATTTTCCTTCATGATGTCTATTAATTGAGTTGAGTTCTTCTTTTCAAATATTTCCTTTACTGCTTCAAATGCTTCAGGTGCTTCAGTTTTTTTCAAGAAGGGTTCACCTATTACAATAAAAATAAAACATAATTAGGTATGTTAGCAAAAATTAAATCAAACTATCTTATCTATTTAAAAATTTTTACCATAAAAAGGCAAATTTAGAACAGCTGCAACGAATTCCCAAGTAATATCTATCTTCCCTATTGGCATGATGAGGCAATATGTTGAGGGTTCATATGCATTTGCTAGTGTTAACAGCAAATCAAGATTTGAAGTACAGTATGGGATATCCAATAAAGCTCAAAACCCCATAGATCGCACTTCTTCGCATTGCGCCTTTTTTAATATAGTTTGAGAAAGAGTAGCCAACAAATGTGGAGAGCATCTTGTATTCACATAGCACTGCGTATACATAATCAGAATATAATTAGTATATAGTCAAACATGCAAGGATTTATTTCATAAAACAGCAGCAATAGTATAATCAAACACACAATGATTTATTTCATAAAACAACAGCATTAAGGTTTAGCCATAGTATGTATGTAGCAGTGTCCATAGTTTCCAACATACACCTTCCTTCTAGCTACTTTCTCTGACTCTATATAAGCCATAAACTTCAACCCAAACACGCCATGTTCTTTGCCTTTCTCCATTCACACAACACCATTTGGTATATTCCATACTCTTTTAATTTCCCTTTCAATAATCTCATTCAGAAACAACAAACTAATTAGACTAAACATCACATTAATTTGATATCATAAAACAACAGCATTAAATTTAGTAGCCTCTGCCTAGTATTTTGATTATGTAAAATTAAAATCACATAGCCTCAAGTAGTATTGCTTAAGGAACTGGTAAAGTAAACAAATAGAAGAAATTGGATATAAATGAAGATCAATGTTAATAAAAAAGTGGCAGATAAAATCAAACAAGAACTAGAAATTCACTTGGTAGCCTCAAGACAGCACAATTAACAAAACTGGAATGATTCTATTGTCTATTTAATGTTAGCATTTAGTTTGTTTATCAATTATGAAGAAGAAAATTATGACAGTGGCCTTATTCTCAATGCAGAAGCTTTTGTGAAGTTTTTGTGAATTCCATGTATGATTAGAACATAGATAGAAAATAATCAACTTTAATGATTGATAATTGTAATACAAATGATGCTACGATTAATCTTATCCTTGATAAGGTTTCACCGTCTTACTTTACTAAGAGATGAGAGTTTTTTCACATGTGTTGTTGTTGTGCCCACATCATAAACTTAATTGTAAAAGATGACATGAATGTAATATATGTTTCTATTGAAAAAATTAGAGAGAGTAGTGTTGCTTATTATTGGGTTGCAGCACAAGGGAGGACAGAAAAAATTTACTGAGACTTGTAGACAGTTGAATATTAATTATAGAAAGAAGCTTGCTCTTGATTATAGAAATAGATGAAATTCAACCTACCTAATGCTTGCTTCTGCATTGCAGTATAGAGAAGTTTTTAAGCGTTTAAAACAATTCCCCTGGATGGAAAAAGAATGTGGACTGATGGAGACAAAGAGGTCCCCGCTTAGCGTAGGCACAATCAAGTCATTCACTTCGCTAGGTTTTTCTATTAGAGCGGGTAGTGGAAATGGCTCCGCTTTCCAGCTTCCTTTGTGCATCTTGTCTTTCCCAATTCTTTCTTGGTTGGTAAACCCAACCAGCGATTAACAACAAACAAGTCTCCCCTTTTTAGTTGGGAGCAGAGTTAGTTTTTAACGGTATCTGTCATGTCTGGTAATCCACTAAAAAATTTTTTTAGTTTAGTAGTTGGTGCTTTTGTCGAATGGTTTATAGAATTTGGATCAGGACAAAGCTGCGCGTGAATAATAGTATAAATTTGTACCATCTGATGATGATTAGAAATTGGCTAATAAACTTATTGATAAACTTGAAGTCTTTTATGGTGTGACTGAGTTGTTTTCTGGTACTCAGTATCCGACCACGAATGTATTTTTTTCGAAAGTGTGTAAAATGAGTTTGGCATTGTATGAATAATGGATGCTTAGTCCTAATGATGTAGTTCAAAGAATGGCGACAAAAATGAATAGCAAGTTTGATAAGTATTGAAGTCAGATTAATGATGTGATGGTTGTGGGAGCTATTTTAGACCCTAGGTATAAGTGAAAATTGTTAAATTTTTTTCTAAATTATATGATGGAGCTCAAAGCGAGAATCAATTGAATGAGGTTAAAAAACGATGGAAGAATTAGTTTGTGAATATCAACTTAATTCCAAGGGTAGGAGAAGAATTCCAAATGATGTTGATGATTCATCGGGTACTTTGAATGCTGAAAACGATGAAGGGCCTTTAGGAAGAGCAAAATTTAGTTATATTCACTTGCAGTTTGTAGAAGTTACGTCTGAAGATTGTGTTGTGAAAAATGAATTGGATTATTATTTGGAAGAAAGTGTCATGATAGATAAAACAAATCTGAAAAAATTTGATATTTTAGGCTATTGAAAAAACATTGGGGTGAAATATCCAACTTTACAAAAGGTTGCAAGAGACTTTTTGGCCATTCCAATTTCTGACATTGCTTCAGAGTCCGCTTTTTGTATTGGTGGTCGAACTATACATCCGCATCGCAGTAGCTTGGTGGAAGACTTGGTTGAGGCATTACTTTGCACTCAAAATTGGATACACTTTGCAGTTGAAAGTATTAATAACTTTTATGTATTTATTTAGTATTAAATTTCACCTTCATGGTTGTTGATATAATATGTAAATGAAAGTGAAAAATTCCAACTCCTTGGGACTACATGGATGGTGGGGGAATGCAAGCTTATGTAATTTTGGTGATTTAGTTGTTGATATAATTACAACTTTATTAACGTAATTTTTTTGATATCTTGTATAGTTCATATTGTATGTTGATATGTTTATTTTGATACAGAATTTGGAGTTGTTTGTTGGAAGTTGATCTTTGGCCATGGGAAAAATATTAATAATGTACTACCATGTTAAAAACATTGTGTTGTATTATTTTACTTTTATTTAGACAATGAACTTTGTAAGTTTGGACATATGTATTTTGTATGATGTTCTAATGTTTTGTTAATTTTTTAAAAAAATTATTTAATTTTTTTATAGGAATATGTGGTATTGAAATGCACAGATGCGGAGTGGGGAACACTTGGTGAGCGGGGAATCCGTGGGGACGGGGATGGGGAGAATTTCAGGGGACGGGGACGGGGAGCATAGAGGCATCCCCTGCCCTCGCCCCGCCCCATTGACACCCCTAAATGGAGGAGCGGCTGACCAGCATCAGGGTGGGGGTGACAACTAATGGGTCGGACACAGGTTTTGCTCTCGAGAAGCAGTACACATGGGGGTGAAAAACTACAACATCAGGTCGGCCGCAGAGTACAAGGTCTTGGAGTCAGACAGTATGAATTACCATTGTGTCTGCAAGCAGAGTGCCAACGGATGTCAACTGATCATACACAGCTTGAACGCACCGTTATCGCCGGATATATTATGCACGTTATCAAGAAGAATCTGGCCATTCGAATAGAGGTTCTGAGGGGGCGGTTCAGGAGAGCTACCATTCCATGTTATAGGAAGGTTTGGTTTGCAAAACAGAAAGCTATTACGAAGATATACAGAGATTGGGAGGACACGTACAACAAGCTTCCTCGACTAATTCAGAAACTTCAACATTTCATGCCCGGCACAATAGTTGATATTCAAGCAAAACCCATTTTGAAAGGGCGATTTGAAGAGAACACAACACAATTTGACAAGGTTTTCTAGGTATTCCCACCATCCATTAAGGCATACATGTATTGCAAGCCATTTATCTCCGTTGATGGTAGACATCTGTTTGGGAAATATGAGTGAAGCTTTTGATGGCGATTGCACAGGATGTTAACTCAAACATTTTTCCACTCGCATTCGCCATTGTCAAGTCGAAGTCCATAGAATCATGGTCGTTCTTCCTACAGAACATGAGGCAGCACGTCACTCCGCAGCTGGGCATACTTATGATATCCGATAGGTCACAAGCAATCCAGGCAGCACTTGGGAAAGAGAATGGTGTTTGGATTCCTCCACAAGCTCATCGCGCGATATGTATCAGACACATGGATCGAACTTCAACTCTAAATTTGCCACGAATTAGAGAAAATTACTTCTGATTAATGCGGCTTACAGCGCCAACGAGAAGTCCTTTAACTTTTGGTTTGATAAGCTGCGCACGCGATCTCCTCATTATATACAGTGGTTGGACCGCTTTAGCTCAGATGTTTGGACACATCATAGGGATGAGAGTCACAGACGGGGTCACATGACGACCAACATATCCGAATGCAGCAAGGTTGTATTGAAGGGCACAAGGTTTCCTGTTCATCTTCGCAATTGTTAGAGCCATGTATGAGCGACAACAACAGCTATGGGTTCGAAAGGGCTGGGAGCATGCACAGTCGGCTACTGGGGCAGTGTGGTTGCAGCACTTGCTAGTGGCAATTGAGGAGAGTCGTTCATCCCTTCAATTCACGCGTGTGACACACTGCGATTGGAGATACTTAGTGTTCCTTGTGGAGGACGTAGGCCAGGACATATTTAGGGACACCATGAGTATCTTGTCATGCTTAACGCCTGGACTTGTGACTGTGCCGAGTTCTAGGCATTTCATTACCTATGCTGCCATGCGATTGCTGCATGTGCATCGGGCGGATTAGAATGCGGGGCATATGTTGACCTGGTTTTCACCGTCGCAAACCTGTTTAAGGTTTATGAGATGGATTTCCCCCTATCCCGGATGAGAATTTGTGGCTAGAGTGGATGAGGTCGAGGCTGCGACCAAATTCGCAAATGAAGTAAAAGACAAAGGGACGACCGGTCTCCACTCATATCAGGCACGTGATGGACATGTTTGAGCGCCCGAAGAAGAGATGTGGGATCTACAGGTAGTATGGGCGGACGCGGAGGGGTTGCCCCAACGCCCCTGTGGGTGGAGATTGATTACTGTTTTAGGATGTTCATTTGGTTTATTTCCTATGTCATTGTGTTTAGACTCGTTATTAGTTTTTTTTTCCGTAAGTCATCGCCTTATTTGTTTGATTTCACTTATATTTTCTTCTTTGAAGGGATATTATCTAGTAGTATATGTGTTGTTTTTTTTTTGTTATTTTAAATGTATATATATATATATATATATATATTTTACACGAGATATGTAACAGATTTATATTTTTTTTAAAAAATTTCATTGTCGCGTGCATATTCGTAAGTTACATAATATTTTATTTATTAAACTAAAATATCCCTAATTATTTTATTTATATTAAATTTTATACTCTAAATCATAAACCATCAAACTTAAATCATAAACTTTAACCTTAAATCCTAAAATTCGCTAATGTCCTACTTAAAAATTGGTTCTTTGTACATTTAAAAAAAAAAACTTGTTCATACAATAAATAAATCTGGCCCAAGATTGGATGAAATGGAAATAAAGCCCAATACAGAAAGGCGATTTTATACACATAATACGCACATGGGTAGTTACTTAGGTGATGGCCTATGTATACGGAAATTTGCATGACAGTTCCCAATAAATATGTTGTGTATTTGTAACTTGCGGTTATTATAACTTGCTATTATTCTATAAATACTACATGTACAGAAAAGAGAAGAGATCTTCTAGGCAAATCAAATTCCTCCATTCTTTAATCTTATTCTTTCCTTTTTAATTTATTCATAGTCGCCCATTGTCAATTCAAATTTTCGATAACCAGTTCAAAACACTGACTGAACATTTGTGTCGTTGCCGGGGACCTGGAGTTTGATGCCTTCACATGGCGCAACAATCACCACATAACTAGAAGAATAACTGCGATGTAGTTCTCATGATCGGGTTGATGGAGATCAAAGGAATATGTATCAATGTATGACCTCCACCGGGTAGAATTGTTTCTCAAATTCACATATCAGAAAAAATGAACATCAAAGGAATATTCACGACATGTATGTTGAGTCTTGTAAATGAACAATTTAGAACGGCAAAGAAAGACAGAATGACAACTCTTATGCAAAAAGCAGTTAAAGCAATTATAAACATGAATTACAATCAACAATTCATTCCTGGGATAAGAACCTTTCATAATTTCCTTTTCATAAGTTCAAATAAATAGTGCCTGACTTATTTTCAAAATAAAAGTTAGCTCTTTTGCTTCTTGTGTTTGTTGGTTTTGTTTGTGTTTTCAAAAGTTTCAGGTTGCAAAGCTATGATAAACCACCTCACCACCATGTGAGCAGTAGGTCGAGTTTCTATGGAAACAAAACAAACGCATCAATGCACACTTCCCTCACGCCTTCGACTGGATTCTAGAGTAACATACATGAAACATGATATACTCATTTATTTTAAATTTATTATTATTATTTGGAGTGCATGCCATTTGTAAAAATATCATAGTATCCTACATAATAGAGAAAATCGTTTTAATAAATTGTCATGCATTTCATTTTAAAAAAAACATATCTCTTGATTTTATGTTTATAAAAAAATTAGAAATCTTTTTAATAGATTTTTCTCATACTTATGTTATGATGATGAAGATATGTTATTACTTGTTTAAAAAATATTAACACATCTTTTGTGCCTTTTCGTACCTACTTAACACACATTTTAGATCTATATATTAGTTAGAAATATATATATATATTTAAGAGTTTTTATTGCTTTAAAAAGTCATTCAATTATAATTCTTCGTTTAATTGAGAATTCAAAACTGAAAGGCTATTTTAAGGTTCGATGCAACAACAAAAAAAGAAAAATAAGAAGAGCTACGTCATAATCAAATGATTAGATTTTTAAAAGTCCAACAAAAAAAATGAGTTGACGAAGAAAGTTCAGTCTCAGAAAAGCAAAAGTTAAGGACTTAAGTCTGAAGAAGAAGAAGAGAAGAAAAGAAGAAGAAGAAGAAAGAAAGAAAGAAAGCAACTTGGATGCATAGTTAGCAAAATGCAAAAACTACTGACCGACTTGTAAAAAGCGATTACAGTGAAGCGTACAAATTAAACGAACGAGTTGCATATGCAGTAAGAAATAAAATCAAAATCGTGAAAGCAAATTCAAAAGATAAGCTACTTAGGGCACACAGTTTCTTTAAAGAAGCTATTTTACGACACGACAACAACAAACTCGAATGAAACGACGGGTACTCGAACCCACGAACTTTGGGAGTTGAGGCACTGTTCATACTATAATTGAAATATGTTTTGTTCCGTCATGTACTCTTTTTCTCAACTTCATGATTTTATCTCACTGGATTTTTCAACTTGTCTTTGAGTACGGGCAATGTTCATACGATAAATAAATCTGGCCCAAGATTAGATTAAATGAAAATAAAGCCCAACATAGAAAAGCGATTTTATATACACATAATACGCACAGGGGTAGTTACTTAGGTGATGGCCTATGTATATGGAAATCTGCATGACAATTTATAGTAAATATGATGTGTATTTGTAACTTGTTATTATTGTATAAATACCACATGTACAGAAAAGAGAAGGGATCTTCTGGACAGATCAAATTCCTCCATTCTTTAATCTTGTTTTTCTCCTTTTTAATTTATTCATAGTTCGCCCATTGTCAATCCAAATTCTCGCTAACCAGTTCAGAACACTGACTGAACAAAACTCTATTTCTAAGTTTATAGTGCTAGATAATCAATAAAATATCAAACAATAATCTACTAATAAAAAACATAACATAAAAAGTTTTGCGAAAACAATCATTCAAATAGTAGAAAATTGATAATGTTAAATGATTGAAGATAGATTATTTGAAATAAGGTGAATGCTACGGTACCCTCTCTTTTCGAGAGGGTAATTTACCATCTCTAGCTTATTGGTTCACAATTAACTCAATAAATAATTTTTTTACGGTCGGAATGTATACCACTACTTATCTACCTTCTATTTTTCGTTGAATTTGATTTAAAATGACCATATAGAATGAAAAAAATGATATATTATATCACTTGTTCTTTTTGTATATCAGGGGAGAACGAAAAAAAATTTATATTATGTGCTTATCTCTTAGGAAAAAACACAAAATATCATAGAAAATCCTTATTTGAATAAGATTATATGTTAAACACTAAAAAAAATTATTTATCAAGTT
>JASCZI010000170.1:61880-79307 GCA_036250425.1 Stylosanthes scabra
TTATTTTCGATTTCATCACCATCATTCTCTCAAGGTTTTAATTTGATCTGATTAGAATAATTAATAGATAGTATTGTTTAGTCCTTTATTCCTCGTGGGAATGATACCCACTTCACCGTGGTATTACTTGTACGATTCGGTGCACTTGTCGAGATCAGAGCGTATCAGCAAGCGCGCAGTCGACGCTGACTTCCTTGCTAAGCAAAGGGGTTGGCGAGGGCCCATAATCAGGACCATGTGGGCGCTCGATCGATGCTGACTTCATTGTTACATCATCTGACCGGCGCGGACGCGCGTGTACAGCGTGCGGGTGCACGGTCAGGGCAGAATGTGTCTTTTGGCTTCTTTCCTTCTCTCCTTGCTTTCCATGTTCTTTCCTAGCTTTCCTTATGCTCTTCTCCATTTTCCTTGGTTCTGAAATTCACTAACAAACACATCAATGCACCAAGTGGGAAGAGATTAATCAATTATGTGCACTTTGGAAGCTATATTAACATATAATTATTTAAGAGCACAAGTTTAGCAAGAGATGGAAAACATGGTCATTCACTAGTAATTATGTGCAAAACTATTGATGGGGGAATCACTTTTAGCATGATTTTCATCGTCAAAAACCTCCTCATCAGGCTGCTTGCACACCAGGGGTTCTACGACCATTCCCAAGACCCGTGCAAGGATGGTAATACAATTTCAACTCTTCCGTAGCTCATTATTAATTCATTAATCAGATGTACAATTTCAATTATATGATGCATTTATATCATAACATATATCATTTTAAATTTTCTTTGTAGACGAAATCAGTGGATCGCCCACCAACCGAGCCATAACTCTTTAGGGAGACGTACACACGAAAGCGTGACAAATCCATTGCGGAGAAGCGCACCGATGACTTGTTGTTATGCTTTAGTCAATTGCGCAGTTGTGGATCAATCTCTGAATTTAAATTTTTTATTACTACATGTTGTCTCATTTTATTCTTGACATGTTATTTTTTCTCAGACCGAGTTTTCTGTCAACCTTGAGCAAGCCATCTAACAGGCACAGGAAGAGGGCGATGAAAGTGCTGGCACTGTTGACCCGAACGTTGTGTGGCGCCAGACTCTGTCTGAGCGATACAAGAACCGGGTTTATGGGGCCAGTGGATTCTTTGCCTCATCTCTCTGCAGATCCTGCTATGGAGGTTCATCCGCCTCTACAACCAGCACTCACACAGGCCCGGTCGCTTCGGAGGTTGTGAACTTAAGAGAGCAGGTCCAGAACCTGACGCAGAGCCTCGAGACTCAGGGTAGATGTTGCAGCAGAACATAGAAGAGGTTCAGAGTATGAAGGATACCCTAGCTGAGAAGGATGCACGGGCAGAGGAGCATCTACGGCAGATGGTGCGGCCTTCTACAACCCTCTACGCCCTAGGAGCAGTACTACTGTGGGTGGTTCAGGTTCTTCGACTACACCACCATTGCCACCTCCTCCACCACCAGCCCAGCCATATCATCCTCCATCTGATGATGATGATGACTACGAGAATGCGTAGCTAGGCTAGTATTTGTTTTCCGTTTTTGTCGATTTTCATTTAAGAACATTTTTTCAGTATTCATGTACAGATTGCATTGTTAGATATATGAATTTTTATTGTCTTTGATTAATAATCATTTATGATTTTCTATTATCTAAATTTTTATTCAATATTAGGTTTAATTTATGCAACAGTGAATTAAAAAATAAAATGAAATAAAAAACCTAGAAGGCTATATATATTTTCGTCGGATTTTCTATCAGATTCCTTTTTCCATTTTTAATTAAAATAAATCAATTACCGCCAGATTTTTCGTCGGATAACACATTATTAGTCTGGGCTCTTTCCGTCAGATCTTCTGTCGAATTGATTTGCGTCGGATGGACATTAACTAAAATTGCTTCTTCGATATTGTCATCTGATGGACGCGCCGTCCTAGGCGTTGCAAACAAGTTTAATTCGGAATTCCCTTTCTTTTGGAAACAAGAAGGAATCATTGTAGGGGAACCCAAATAGATTATGAATGTGAGCTAGAACGGGTCTGTCAACAAAGAGTGTCACAAGAGCTTGGAACCAGATTAAAATACCGAGTACGGGACTCGGGTCGTTCTCCCAACGAGTTAACGCATGGGCCAACTTTGGTTGTCAAGAAAATGGGGGTTGCAATTGTGTGTGTGTGTGTTGGGAATAGAGAGCAATAGAGAGATTAGAGAAAACTGATAATAAAGGGTGCTTGGTTTTGGGTTGAGGTATTGTGTGTCCCTATGAACATCACTAATCCCAATTTGAGGATGGTTGTTACGTAAACCGCGAAGCCACATTTATTCTAGAGGTCGAGTGGGTGGAATTAATCCCGCTCCGTAAGTCCTAGACAACTCTCCTAGTATGATGGTCCTAAGTCTTTGGAACTTGAATAAATCCTTCAAGTTCACCTCATTAAGGACACATTCACACTAGTAGAAGCCTAGCGTCAACGGAATAGTTTTAACCCAAGGTTTACCCATCCTTCCGTTAGGAATTAGTGGCTAAGAGCATCCACACCTCAACCCATAACCATAGCACAAGAACACTACTCCATAATCATGGCAAACAAACTATCAAACACTTGGTGGGCAAGAAATAAAGGCATGATAACAACTATGAAATTAAACTAGCAAGATGATCAATGAAGCAAATCAACAAGTAAACCAACAATCAAGATCAAGAGAAACATAAAAGAGCAAGAGATCATAAGATGAGCAAGAAAATAAACTAAACTTAGTGAGCAGGAAATATGTAAAGATGAGCAAATTAGAAGAAGAAACTATAATTGCATTAATTAAAGAGAACAAGTATCCACAAATCAAACACAAAACATGTAATAAAAGAAGAGTTTGGATGGTGATGGGATTCCTAGAGATGAAGAACAAAGAAGAAGAAACTAGAGAAAATGAGAGAGATTGAGAACTCTCCCAAAAACTCCCTAAAACTATTCTAAGGCTAAATTGATGAAATGATTGATTGCTTGTTGTGTCTTCAGCTATTCTCCCCCTATATAGGTCGAATTGGGTTTGAGAAATGGATGGGCATTGGCCCGGAAACGTGAAATCCCCAAAATAGCATTCATTTAAGTGTTTCCTGACGCTATGGCGCGGGCGCGCCACCTCCACCGCGCGGGCGTGCGGCTGTCACTGTCTTGGGCGTTACGAAATAGGGTGGCGCGGGCGCGTCATCCTAGTCGCACGGGCGCGCCACCAACGGAAAGCTTCCTTATTAAGTAAGGGGGGCGCGGGTGCGCCATGCAGAGGGTGCGGCCGCGCGGTCAGGGCAGATTTGGGCTTCTGGCTTTTTGTCCATTCTCCTTGCTTTTCTTGTTCTTCTTAGCTTCCCTTGAGCTCTTTCTCTCCACTTTGGGCCTGAAATTCACTAGCACACACATCAAGGTATCAAATGGGAGAAGATTCAAACAATTCATGCACTTTGGAAGCTAATTTAACAATTAATCAATTAAGGACATAATTATGCAAGAGATGAAAAAGCTTGGTCAATCACTAGTAAATATGTGGAAAAAGTATTGATGAGAGTACCCTTTTTACCATGAAATCTATCGTCAAAAACCTCATCATCATCATCATTTCCATCAAAATTATCCGACGAAAATTATCGTCGGACTCTTGAAATCCGATGGAAATATATTTCCGTCGAGGACTGAATCTTCGGATGCGTATTAGACGAAAATTTCGATGAAAGTTGACGAACCTTCGATTTTCTTAAAAAATCTGACGGAAAATCTGACTGTAACTAAAGAATTTCCTGTAGTGGCCATCGCACAAACGAGTTTTATCATTTGGCAAAGCACTCCAATCCTCTACCTGCTGCAGAAACAACGAGCTCCAAACCTTGGTTTTACTCATAAATTGTTAGAAAAACTTTGTTTTTTTTTAAGGCAACACACTTATATTGAAAGGGTGTTACGCCAACAGAAGAAGTAAGGAGGGACATAGTATCATTGAAGTTATTTCACATTATATTTTCAGAAAGTGTCTTCTCCTCCAAAGTGATTCTTTTAATATCTTATTTTTCTTAGTTTATCATTTTTTTCTATGTGGTAAAAGGTAAATACAAGGCATTTATAAAATCCATTGAGAGAAATGACAAGAGCGATAAACTAGAAAAAAGCCACTGAAAAATACATCTCAAATCTTGAATGTAATTTTCTGTTTTGTTGATTGAACCTTGGAGGTTCCCCTTAGCCGAATTGGGTTAGCATGTAGTGTTTGAGTTCTAAGCTGAGTGAACTTAAAAGGAAAGTCCTTGTGAAGCGGGTAACCCGCCCTGCCAAAGCCCGTCAAAAAAGGAGCAGGCTGGCAAAGTGTCACGGGTTCAAAATGCTAGCTCGTCCCGCCCCATGGTAGATTGGCGGGTCCCTAGCGCGTTATATTTTTTTTAAGAATTCAAATACAAATAAAAAAATAGTCTAATTTTTTTAATATATTTTTTTCTAGGTGAATCCTATGGTACCCTCTCTTTTTGAGAGGTTAATTTACCCTCTCTAACTTATTGGTTCACAATTAACTCAATAAATAATTTTTTTACGGTCAGAATGTATACCACTATTTATCTGCCTTCTATTTTTCGTTGAATTTGATTTAAAATGACCATATAGAATGAAAAAAAATGATGTATTATATCACTTGTTCTTTTTGTATAATAGGAGAGAACGGAAAAAGAAAATTTTATATTATGTGCTTATCTCTTAGGAAAAAACACAAAATATCATAGAAAATCCTTATTTGAATAAGATTATATGTTAAACACTAAAAAAAATTATTTATCAAGTTAATTGTGAACGGTACCATAGCATTCACCTTGAAATAATATAAAAACAATTCGAAATAATAAAAAATAAATTATCCGAAATAAAGCGCAATGATAAATAAGATTATTAGCTTCTTGTTATTTCAAAAATGTTATAGAAAAACATTCAATAAGAGTCACGATGATTTTTTAAAGAAAAGAAGATAAATCAGTCTTTGACCATTTAAAAACTATACAAATATATCTCTAACGTTTATGAAAGACATTGCAACTCTTGGCTTTCGAATAAATGGTATAATGACGCTTCTTTGTAAGTTTAACTATTTTGATTGTAAGGAGAAAAAAAGAAAGGAAAGAGGAAAAGAAAATGGGAACGTGAAAATAGAGAATAAATGAGTTAGAAGAAGAAATATAAGAAGAAGAAGGTCTTACGATTTGCTGAATCAAACTTACATAGGGTTGTCACTGTACCGTTTATTCAAAGGTCAGGGGCTATTGTGTATTTCATAAACGTTAGGAGTGTATTTATACAATTATTTAAAGGCCAGGTCACATTTGTCCTTTTATTTTTTTTTAATCCCCGCCTTAATAAAAGGAGAACAATAACACTCTCCTTGCACGACACGTGTCGCAATTTTGTGCAATCCATATGCTGGACCGTCACACAATAGATACATGGTAGGAAGTGGAATGCTGTGGCGGTGAGTTAAAAGAAAAGGTGCCTTGCCAAAAAAAAAAAAAAAGAAGATGCGTTTTGAATTTTAAATAAACAAAAATTAGAAAGATCTGAGTCTTGGAGAGAGAAAAGGGGAAACAGGGGGTGGAGAGACCTAGGGGCTAGGGTGGCAGGGCTTTGTGATAGAAGGAAAGAAGGAGTGCCCACAGAGCCGCCGATAGGGAAGAAGGAGGAGGCGGCAGTAGGGGAGGGCGTTGTTGCTGTTGCCGTTGTTGTTGAGGAAGATGAGAGAGAAAGACGTTGTTCTCGTTGCTGTCGAGCGCAAAGGATCGCCGCTAAGTTGCTGGCACTGCTACCGTTGTGTTCTTTCTCTGCTCAGCCACTGTCGTTTTATGTGACTCCCCTGTTTGCCGTTTGAAATCCAAAAGAGAAGTCCTGGATGAAGTCACTAATTCTTCTTCAGCGCACAAGAATAGAAGCAATGCTTGATTTATTATCTCAACTGCACTCATTGAGGATTCCGTAAGTCAGATGTTTTCATATTGAAAAATTCTTTTGCTTTTTAATATATCCTCACTGGATATATTCTGTTAGTTGCTCTATCAATTATAAACATTGAGGGTTTAGGGTTCTGTTATTTGGATATTTTACTTGTCGTTTTTATTTATTTATGAACATGGAGTTAATGACTATGGACTTATATTTTGTTATTGTATTCAAAGAATCTTAAATCATGATTCCAAAAAAAAAAAGATAGAGGATGTAGTCTAGATTGCTGAAGTATAAATATTTTTTTAGTAAGAATGGATTTTTTTTATGATAGACTTTTGCATAATATAATTAGCACAGTTCTCTTGACTGAATTGAGCAATCCAATATCATAAAAGGAGTGCAAACCTTGGGGGGAAAAAGATACACAGAGGAAACAACAAATTATGTACTTAAGGAGCTTATAACTTTATTTTCAGATTAATGGTATGTCCTTAAATTAGTGCTCCCAATTAATGCAGGTTTATGACTAGTGGAACTGAAATTTCATCCAGGAATAGTCATGTTTCATAAAAAAAAAATGTAGTATCTTCCGTGTAGGAACTAACTCAGCCAAATGCCATGGTCATGAAGATAGAGGATGTAGTCAAGATTGTGAGGTATAAACATTATTTTAGCAATAATGGACTTTTTCATGATAGACTTTGGCATAATATAATTAGTATAGTTCTCTTGAATTGAGCAATCCAATGTTGTGAAGGAGTGCAAACCTTGGATTGCGGGTAGTATTGTTGCATTAAATGTAGGCAAGGATAATTGGTATTATATATGTAGCTTGCAGGAACTATAGAAAGAAGGTAGAAGTTTCACCCAAGGGAAGATATAAGTGTGGCCAAGTGTCACCATAATGCCACAAAGCCTAAATTCAAATAATGTTCTCTTCCACAAGATATTGAACAACAGCTATTTCACTTATTTGTCTCGTTCATAGTTCGACTGAGGTTATCCGAATTTTGCCTTTCTTTTTGGTTATATTGAACTCCATTGGAATCATGTGATGATTCTTGACGCCCCTGTGTTGATTATATATTATAACACTTAATCATTGGACTTTCCTTTTCAGCGGTTGATACTCCAATTGGCATTTGTGGAGCTAAGGAAGACCAAATTTTCCCTCTAGAGCTTATAAAGAAGTTTAAAGAAACTTGGGTCAGATATGATTTTCTTTCCTTCAATTTAAAGTAGATTTGTTTATTTACTCTTTTACAAAATAGTCTCCAAATGAAAGAAAGTCAGGGCCAGGATTTTTGCATTTTAAAGTGGATTTGTTTATTTACTCTCTTGATTGTTTTTGCTTTTATCTGAAAGCTAAGATTTCGTTTTTATGTTTTGCAGGGGAACGGTTGACGCATGTTAATGAATTGTGGACCTGATGCTTCATCCAGGATTACTCATGTTTCATTCCAAAGTGCAGTATCTGCAGTGAAAGAACCGACTCAACCAAATGTATGGTCATGAAGATTGAGGATGTTGTTAAGTGTGCTGTGGTATAATCCGAATTTTAGACTAGGTGAATTTTTTTATTTTAAACTTATAAATAATGAAACAAATAATATGTTCTAACTACAAGAATACATGCTTGCAGCATTTTCTATTGAAAAGTGTAGTTGTTTATAATGAGCAAATGGTATGCTCACTGTAGCGTTAGCTCTGGTGGGCAATGGTATTTTTATTAAATTTCTTTATTAATTTACACCAAATCATAACATACAACAGTATGAGCTTCATATGATTTCACCCATTTGGTTGCTTCAAAAATCTAACATTGATGACCTTTACTTGCTTATAGAAATTTAAATGCCTTTCAATTCCATATATCCTAATTTTTGGTGAACTAAAACTGTTCCAACTATGCTGTCATTTAAGAATTTGATTTAATCTTATATTTATACTATTTAAAATTTATAAATGAGTTGAAACCTTAAAATAATTTGAGATTATCTTTTGTGTATTTGTAAATCATGTCACGTCTCTCATTCATTGCCTAATTTATAAATAGGTGTTGACTATATATAGACAAATACAAGTTATTCTTCAGTATGTTGAGACCAATAGAAGCATATAAATAAGGTTAGAGTAATTAACAATATGACTGAAATGGAATTGATATATATATCTTAATTGATTTTTCCTAACAAAGATGATAAATGGTGATGTTTATCCTTTTTTTATGCTATTTACAATTTATGAGTAAGTTGAGTCTTTAAGATAATTTATTTTGTGTCTCCTGTTTCAACAGGCTGTTGGGAGGATTCTGTCTCGACAAAAACTCAAGAAAAAAGACATGTGAACAAGTTGAATAAAAAGGGCCAATAGCATAATAATGTTATAGAATAAAAAGAAAAACCAATGAAGGCAAGAAGGAATAATGTAATATAGATAATATCCTAAATGTTTTTTTTTCTTTAAATGTTTTATATGCATTAGTAGTGTTCTAACCTATACATTTGTAGTGTGCTCAAGAAAAAAAAATAAAAAGGGTTTCATATTTGTACTCCTTAATGACAAAATATTTTAACAATTTCACTTTAAGAAACTAATTGAAGTCAGGATTTCATTTTATTAAATACATCCTTCATTTCAGTTTATTAAATACACCTTGAAAGTATCAAATAGATAAATAATAAGAATTAAAATTTAGTTGGGCAAATAAAATTAAATAATGAAATATTATATTTACAAAACAGTAAAGTGACGCCGTTTCATTGCTGAGTGAAATCACTCATATTAACTTCCACTCACCCAAAAAATAAAAAAAAAAATAAAAAAGAAAAACATGAGACTCACTTTGAGAAAACACAAACCTTTCATCTTCGTATTTTCTTAGCTTTCTCTCTCACTCTTCAACGAAAAACCAAATAAACACCCCCATTGACGACGACAGAGAGAGCTCATCCCCTCCTTCCGTGAGTCGTGATCATCACTTCGAGCTCCGACGAAGCTTTAGGGCAGAGTCGCGTGGTTCGTGGAGGTTAGTAAACTTCCCTAACCATGAATAAAAAAGGCATGCTTTGTTTTGTTGTGTTTTGTGGAATGAAGCTTGTTGGTAGTGCCATTGTTGTTTCTATGTCGGAAATGGAAGTTAGATCAGCTATGAAAGTTCATTGGGGGTTGTGGGTTTATGGAAACAAGTTAGGGTTTGCTTTATTTTTTTCCGTACTCAACCAGAAGTAGGGAAGAGTAATTTGCATGTGTTCTTGAATTTGTGAGAGGATTTGCACATGTTCCTGCATTTGATCGAAACCTTTTTTTTCTTCCCCAATGAAATAACACATTTGCTGCGTTTCGTTATTTATTTTGATTCCTATTTTTTTAAATTTGAGTACAATGTAGATGATTGTATTATGCTGTATAAATCATTCTCTTTGATGATATAGTTGGATTGCTTTTTGGTTAACAAAGTTGATATTGTTGGGAATGAATATGAAACTGGTGTAAGTTCCCTGATTTCTTCTTCTGCACTAATTTAGGGAGTACATTTGGGTCCTAGGATTATGCAAATTTGATACTTGCTCTTTTCATATGATCATAAAAATGATTTTAACCGTGGAGATTAGGATTTTGGTGAATTGTTTTGCACAAATGTAGTGAAGAGATAATTTTCAGTTTGGCACATGTTATTATTCTAGAATTAATTCATAACATTTAGTTTGAAATGATTTTCTGTTATGCTGAAGTTGATATAGTTTAGTTTCATGTGCAATTAATGATAAGGTAAATGTTTTAGTTTTATGTTGCTTCGGTTGTGTGTAATATTATAATTCTGGTATTAAACATTTTTATGTAGCATTATGGATTGAATCAAGCATGACTTATCTGTGGTTTCATGATGTCGCAAATGGTGTATTTAACACTAGTGTATCATCATAGTGGCAGTTTTGTCACCAAAGACAACGATAATGTTGCATATGAAGAGGACAACATTGAGGAGCTTGATCAGCTAGATGAAGACACGTTGGACGTCTTTGCTGTGAGAGATCACCACCATGCTCTTGGGTATCCCAAAATTGATCCATATCCCAAGCTTCAAACCACCAAGCAGAAATAGAATATGTTTTTAGCTAGTGGATGTTTATGTCTATTTTGTTTCATTGTCAGTAGACTATGGTGATTAAGGTGTTTTGATCTGCCTGTTTTGTTGTTGTTGCTAGTACTTGAAGATGGCAGAATAGATTTGTAGTTTTTGTTAGATTTATGCACTTTCTGGTCTATTTTGATTTATGGGAATGTTAACATTAATTTTTTGTTATTTTCCCGAACAGCAAGTACAATGTTAAAAATCCTTTATCAGTAAATGTAGTGTTTTGAGTAAAGGTTTCAATTGCAAATTTGATGAATTTGGTGGACAATATTTGTTGAGGTTTAGTATTTGTGCACAATTATGCAAATCTGAATTTAACAGGTTCTGAATTGTGCATTATTCCACCCTTCATTTTGTTAGGGTTTTATTGTAGAAAAAGGGCCAAATTGAATTAATTTAACAAATTTTCCACATCACATAACTGTCACAAGCTAAGCTGGCAGCCAGCGTGGCAAAAAACGGCACACGTCAGATTTCCGGTGACTTGAAATTGGGATAGGAACCAAATTGAGTTACGATTTAAAATTTCATAGTAACAATTGAGTAACTCTAAAATTCGGGGCCAATTTGACTTACGATTCAAATTTCGGGCCAATTTTGAGATTTAACTTTGAGATTTAACTCAGAGAAACGAAGAGAAAAGAAGACAGCCAAGATTGAAGCAATGTTCTGAAAACCGGACCGGAAAAATCGAGAATCGATTCTTTGTCCGGTCCGGTTCATATACGAAAACCGATTGGCATCAGACCGATCAAAAACCGTAAACCGGTCAAATCGGATCGATTTTTTAGCGTTTTTTAATTAAAAATTAATAATATTATATTTAAAATAATTTTATAATGATTTCAAATTATTTTATTATATATTTAAGTAAACGGTCCGACTACGGTAGAACCTCTAAACCCTTGAATCAGTCACTCCATCGGTTCAGTGACCGGTCCGGTTCTCTGAACCTTGGATTGAAGACCGGAGAGAAAAACGGCGTCGTTTCAAGAAGAAACCTTCCCTTTTGAACATTTCGTTCCTCAACTAACACCACGCCACCACGCTCTTTGCGCTCTCTCTCTCTCAAACTCCGAAGACAATGGCGTCCGTAGCAGCAACCGCAGCTCGACGAGCAGCATCTCTCACTCGTGTTTCTATTTCCACTTCCAGAACTCCGATTCAACCTTCCTCCCTCATATCCCGCCGCAATCTTGCCGGAGCCGCCGGTAATTTCACATTTCTCTATCTTCTACTCCCTCTTTTGATTTCTTTATTTCGAGATCGAAAATCCCTATAATCAAAATCCCTCTCTTTTAAGCCATTATTTCTCCGATCCCATTTACCTACATCGCTTCAATCAATATACATATTTATAATGCCCCCATTTTCTCTGCATTGACGCACCACCACAACTTCCGATCAAATTATTCCGTATTACGAAGACTGAAATCGAAAGGGCGGAACTTTTGGTTGGAATCAGTGGGCAAATTGCATTCCGTGAGATTTTGGAGCTACAATTTTTAGGAATATTAATTGCGAAATGAACATTAGGTTAAGTAGTACGTGTGTGGTTTGGTACTTGGTAAGGTTATTTTTATAAAAACAGCTGAAATTATTCTAGAACCCTAGGCCTAAGTTTTTGTTTAAATATCTAGGGATGGTAAAACAAGGGCTTTGATGCACTCTGGCTTCATGAACCTAAGTGAATCTCGTTGAATGAATAGATATTTGGTTTATCATTCATTCTATGTCATGTGTCGTCGTGTGTTGAATGTTTTATATAGTGCAGACTTCTGAGTTCTGACATTTGTGAAATGGCTTTATTATCGGTTGTTTACTGCAGATCACCATGGTCCTGCTAAAGTTAATGCCTGGCAAGACCCGATGAGCCCATCTAAGTGGAAGGAAGAGCACGTGAGTAGAATTTTTGGGTTTGAAGAATGATGAGATTATTGGATCATTTGGTTGGAAAGCGGATGTGTTTCTTGATATTCTTTTGTTTTACTGACTTGTTTCGCACTTGCAGTTTGTGATTGTCTCTTTAACTGGGTGGGGAGTATTCATCTATGGGACATACAAGTTCTTCACAGGAGGCAAGGGAAAGAAAGATGAGGTACTTGCGTTTTCCGTTTCTTTTGTTACAAGAGTGTCATTATTGGCTTGTAGTTAAGATCATTGTGAATCTGCATGACCTTGTTTATTATAGTTGTTTCACTAAGTTATGCAAGGCTATGCTGTTGGCAGTGAGAAGCATCTTTTTCTCACTTCCTTTTGACTTTACCATTTTGACAAATTGCATGGAGATTATTGCCTGACACCTCTAGAATTGTCTTTTTTGGGTTCCTTATTTACTGAAGACAGATTGTTTCTGTAAAGCAATAATTATTTCAAGCTGATTATCATATGAGCTGGGTTGGAATAATTTAATTTAGTTGGAGAAACTGATAAACTATACTCCCTCCGTCCACTTTTAAGGGTTTGTTTGGTTGGGAATGAAAATGTTGTGGAAATTTTTGTAGATAAAATCCATGTGTAAATGTGCAAATCAAACTCATCCATTAGAATTTTCACCCCATTTATTCCTTCCAACCAAACTTACTCTAATGTCATATTTCGAATGACACTTGTAGTTTTTTACAATAGTTAGTTTAGAAGAAACTATTTATCCTCCTAAGACATACTCTGCAACATCCTCCTCATTACTAAATGAATAAAGAGTTGATTGCTTTTTAAAATTTGAATACATTAAAAGTATCTATAGTTTGCTTCATCTCAGGAGGATGTTTAAGATGAATTTTGCAATGTTGTCGTTCACTATCCAGTGTCATGTCAGTTGTATGTGTATTATTTGGTTGGTCATGAGCTTCTAGTCTTTGCTCACTGAATGCTCCTTATATTTGCAGAAATTGACGGAAGCATCACATTGAGGCTTGGAGCAATGTTAGTTTACATGCTAAAGTTTTCCCCTTAATAATTCGTTGTCCCCGGAATTTTCTGGGACTATGTCGTTTGCTAGCAAACAAATGTTTTGGCTGGTTATCCATTATTCCTTGAAGACAGTGAACATTGTGAGATGATTTTGTTCCCCCAGACAAGAATGTGTAACATTTTATCTACATTTAACATTTGCTTGTTTTAAGCTAGTTCATGCGTTACTCTGTATTTGCAATCGAGAACGTATATTCGCACTTTAGGGTCGTTATCAGTATTCAAATAGTCATAAAAAATTAGCAGCCCCAACTTCCATTGTGTCGAAAGAAGAAATTAGTGCAATATAAAACGAAAAATTTGGTGACTAAATAAATAGAGAGTAATAAAGTTCACTGAAACCCAGTTGCTAAGATGTTACACATTTTCATCCTCTCATGCCAGTGATTTGAAGTGTTCCTAGCACAGCAAAACACAGTGTTCTATTTTGCATATCAAAGATCATGCAAATACAGCTAAATCACAAATCGGGCTGAAACTCTGACTCATCTATCTCTTCCTTGTACTCCTCCTTATCATCTTCAACATCAGTAAGGGAATCCCTGAAGAACTCACCATTATCCTCCTCCTCATCATCACTACTGTTTTGAACATCTGAAACCTCTATTGCTTCTTGTTCTTCATCTGACATCTTGGATTTTGATTGTGCACGGTCCTTGGTAGCTTTGTTGATATGCCTCCTGCTCCAGTTTTTTTGAAAAACACTGTCTTTATTCTTTTCTGTCTGTCTGTCTTCATCCACTCCTTTTTCTGTGTTGATGTCGATGTCGGTGCTGCTGCTGTTTGTCACCTGATGATTTGTATCATTCACTATCATGTTTCTTACATCTTTGGTGAGTTCATGTTTTTCAGGCTTAAGCAAATTGACTTGTTCCTTCTCCTCCTTTACAGCATTTTCCTTCAACTCACCTTCCACTTCTATCTTAGCTTTTCTGTTGCCTTTGTTTACCTCTGCTTGACTTGCAGAAATTCCATTGCTCTTGGTCTTCATGATGGCTTTCAACCGTTTCCCCTTCATTCTACTCACATGTCCATGTTTCTTCTTCGTTCCAGCACCAGCTCTGGCACTGTCTGCCAGTTCCCTCACCTTAGAATCCCCATCTTCAGCATTTGCATTGACATTGCTTTCAATTTGTCCTGCCTGCTCTTCTCTGATTGCTTTCTTTTCTCCACTATCCACCACCTCAGCTTCAAAACCTTTCGCAGTGGCACCGCTGCCATTATCATCTTGAGGGTCCTCAGTTTTCTCCCCTGCTCTCTCATCATTCTGAATTTCATCTTTTACTTCGGTTTTAACGTCACCATCCTCATTTTTTGCAGCATTAAGTGAATGTGAATGTTCTTCCTTCCCAATTTGATCTTGTGCTTCCACTGTTCCATTTCCTATCACAGTTTTGGCAATGATGGCTGGATCTTTGAGGGTCTTAACAGGGATCTCAAGACGGCGCTTCAAGTCCTCTATTTCTTCCTCCTTCTGCTTCAGATCCTCTCTCAGTGCTGTCACTTGAGAGGTTCCTCCTCCCAACTCAATCCTCTTCTCCTGCATTGTTCTGAGCTCGTTCTGCTTCTCCTCGAATGCTGACTCCATCAGTTTCTGCTCGTCTCTCAGGGAATCCATGGTGGATTGCATCTCCAGAACCCTTCTATCAATCTCCATCTTTTGAATCCTCAAAGCGTATAGTTTACCCTTCATTTCTTCATTCTTATTACTCAGTTCTTTGTTGCGGTCTCTTTCCTTCTGTGTAATTGAAAACAACCAAGGTTAACATAACAGACTCAATGCACTGCTAATATCAATGAACCACACTACCTACACATAAATCAATTCAAAGGGAACTAAAACTGCAACATCTTTATCATCCTCATCCTACCTATAGTTTTTCTTACATTGTATCCTATAATCAGCAACATTGATTAGCAGATTTAGATGAAGTTTTAAACATATTTAAGATTCAAAACAGGAGAAAAATACTAGCTTCTCAGTTCTGCTTATTTTCCACCTAAAACAACTAGACCCAAATTGATTTTATATGATTAAACAAGTTTGGTCAAAGTTGAAACATGAAAGTAATTAAGCAACTTGGGTCTTGGGTAGGTAGCTAGAAAAGGTTGCTTCATCTTGGTGCATTCAGCAGGTGTGCACTAGTAGTAGCTTTTGTGCATGTTGATGTATAGCTGTGATGAGGATTTCACAACACGTGTACAGGGGAGAGAGAGAGAGAGAGAGAGAGAGAGAGAGAGACCTGCAAGAGAAGTTGAAGGGAAAGAAGTTGATGGTCTTTGTCTTTGACAATGAGGTTGTAGATGCGCCTCTCCCTGAGCTTGTGAAGGACCATGACACCAAGAAGTGCAGCCCCAAATGCAATGATCAGCATCAATGCATATGACCTCCCTCTGTGACCCCCTCCTCCTCCTCCTCCACCAATGTTTCCATGCAACCCTTTATTGTAAGCCATGATCTCCTTCTCTCACTCTGTTCTGATGAAGAAAAGCTACCAATGAGGGAAGATTAATGAATGAATGGGTTTTATTATTGTTTGTTTTGTTGGTTGTGTGTTCCTACCTAGAGATTTGAGAGCTGAGAGAGTTAAAGTGGTAGTGAAGGTTTTGCGGGGGGTTGCTTGTCATGCAAAAAGAGCATGACACCTACTCATACATATATATATCTGGCACTCTATCTGTGGTCGCGGACTTCACTATGCTCAGTTACCTCACCATGCGCGTGTGTATATATATATTCGCGCTCTCGGCATCGGCAGCCTAAAATATCATAGCGAATTAGAACCACTGGTGGACCAGAAATTTTGTATAAGGGGGCCGGGAAAAAAATAGTCTATTAAATAATTATTTAGTTGAATTTTTTTTATCATATATAAAAAGTAAAAGTTTAAAAAGAGATTATAAAGATTTGAGTTTTAAAATATGTTTAATGATAATACTTCATAAAAATAAAACATCAATAATGAATATTAAAAATAAATTTTTAAAGAATCTAATTTATAATATTATTTAATAGGTTGGTCAATAAAATATTGAAGATTATTACTCACTAAATTAGCTAGCCAACCATGCTATTTGAACAAGTGGTTTTTACTAATCAAGTGGAAAACCAAGCAAGTTAACAATTTCACACCCACTCTCACCACTAAGCGCGTGAAACACGCGCTTAAGTAACTGCTTTGATTTTCATTACGTATGAAACACGTTCACGCACTGAAGAAACGAAAACATTCCAAATTCAAATTCGAAAACGCTCAAATTGAATTGAAATCCATCAAAATCAGAGGTTAAGAAACAGAAACGAAGATTTAAAGTCATCAAATTGAAAATCGAAGTCATTGAAGTAGCAACAGAAGCTCACAGAAGTTAGTAAAACCTTCAACGCCGTTTTTCCATCATCGACAAAAGCTACAACACTATGAATCGAAAGGTACGAATCAATAAACACATACATTTAGGTTCAATTTTTGGTTGCATAAATCTAGTTTTTGAATGGTTTCCTTGTTGTTTAGGTTGATTCTGACTTAGGGTTTCGGTTGATTTTGAGTTATCTAGTTTTGATTTCATAAATCTAGGTTAGAATTGTTTGCTTCTTATTTTGTTTGATATTTAGTTACTGTTTCGGTTGATTTTGACTTATCATCGTGCCTATTTCGTTTCGTTTCGTTTCGTTTTGATTGTATAAATCAAGGTTAGAATCGTTTGCTTCTTATTTCGGTTGATTCTGAGTTACTGTTTCAGTTGATTTTGAGTTGTCTTAGTTTCGTTTGGTTTTGATTGTAAAAATCTAGGTCAGAATCATTTGCTTCTTATTTTGGTTGATTCTGAGTTACTGTTTCAGTTGATTTTGAGTTGTCTTAGTTTCGTTTGGTTTTGATTGTAAAAATCTAGGTCAGAATCGTTTGCTTCTTATTTTGGTTGATTCTGAGTTACTGTTTCGGTTGATTTTGATTTGTCTTAGTTTCATTTGGTTTTGATTGTAAAAATCTAGGTCAGAATCGTTTCCTTCTTATTTCGGTTGATTCTGAGTTACTGTTTCAGTTGATTTTGAGTTGTCTTAGTTTCGTTTGATTTTGATTGTAAAAATCTAGGTCATAATCGTTTGATTCTTATTTCGGTTGATTCTGAGTTACTGTTTCGGTTGATTTTGATTTGTCTTAGTTTCGTTTGGTTTTGATTGTAAAAATCTAGGTCAGAATCGTTTGCTTCTTATTTCGGTTGATTCTGAATTACTGTTTCGGTTGATTTTGATTTGTCTTAGTTTCATTTGGTTTTGATTGTAAAAATCTAGGTCAGAATCGTTTCCTTCTTATTTCGGTTGATTCTGAGTTACTG
>JASCZI010000171.1:7699-40935 GCA_036250425.1 Stylosanthes scabra
GATTCAACAACACAAGCATCAAATTCAAGCACGGTACTCATCAACAACAACAACAACCACCACACCACAAGGCTACTATGAGCAGAACATTGAGCCGAACGAGATCGTGTTTGGCGCAGTTCAAGAACACGATGGAAGGCGTGAAGCTATGGTTATAAAAGCTGTGGATTATGGAGATCCCAAATACAGTCACCATAATGTTCGTCCAAGGTTGAATTATGTTGGTTACTCTCATGCTTATTGATGAAGACCACCATAGTTACTAGAAAGTGCTGGTGGAATGAGTATTAGACTTCAATCGTCAAGGCCAATTCTCTTATGTCTTTCAAAATCAATAGCTGATACCAATTGCGACAGCAGAGAAGCAAGGTAATTAAATTTGTAACTTGATATATAGCGGCAAATCAAAATGGTAGAGAAAAGCATGGACTTGCTAGTATATATTATGATGATATATGTGTATGTTTTTACTAGTCTTGATCTAATTTTTTGTTTTTCCCTAAACAAGAAAATCAAAACCAGAATTAACATTTAAAAAAAAAAAAAAACAAGAAAGAACACAATATTATTATTATCAATAATGCTACACGTCCAAGCAATTTCACCAACCAAGCTCAACCAAGTATTTTTTACCCACTCTCACCTAAGTAGCGTGAAAACACGCGCACCTCCTCCCCATTCAAAACGGCGCACTTCTCTCCCAATTTCTCAGCAACAACTCCTCCCCCTCCTTATCGTCGTCCTCCTCCTCTTCCTCCTTCTCCTTCTCTCTGCTACTACGATGCTGCCGCCGCCGTCACTGTCGCCATCATTGCTACCACGACCATTTTCGTAATCCTCTTCTTCTTCTTCTTCTTCTTATTCTTCTTCTTCTTCTTCTCCACTATGTTGTTGCTGCTGTTGTTCATGTTGTTGTTGTTGCTGTTGTTGATGATGATAATCAAAAACTGAATTGGATGTTCATGAAAACATAAACGAAATTTTATATAAAACAGAAACGGAATTTTCACATAAAAACCGAATTGAACTTTTACAAAAACAGAAACGGAATTGAAAAAAAAAAACAGAAACGAAATTGAAAAGAAAACAGAAACGGATTTGGCGCCACGTTAGGCGTGGTCTTATTTACGCCCAGGCGTGACTTTGGGTCACGAAAACAGAAACGGAATTTTATATAAAACAAAAACGAATTTTCACATAAGAACTGAATTGGATTTTCACGAAAACAGAAACGGCATTGAAAGAAAAACAGAAACGAATTTGATGAATAAAACACAAATCAATATCTTCTTCTTCTTCTTCGTCTTCTGTTGTTGCTCTTCCTCCACCTCCTACCGCAGCTGCTCCACCACTTTCTCTTCCTTCTCATCATCATCTTCTTCTTCTTGTTCTTCTTCTCTTATTGCTACTGCTGCTACTTCTCCACCTCTTGTCACTGTTGCTGCTTCTCATCCTTCTTTCTCTTAATCTTGTTTTCATCATCGTCGTCGCAGCCGCCGCCGCCGTCGTTATCGTTGTCATCGTCATCGCTACTATCAGCATCCTTCTCCTCTCTTCTTATTGTGACGAAGAGAAAACGAAAAAAAAAAAAAACTACAGTAATAAAGAGAGAGAAACTAACGCGTGTGTGGAAGGAGCTTAGCTGGACTTGGTTGGCAAAATCACTTGAATGTGTAACATTATTGTATTTCTATTATGATTATCCCGTTAAACATAATAATTGTCTTTTGCAAGATATATATGCAAATCATCATACACTGGCTGTTTCTTTATGTAATCACATACAGCTGTGCCACTAAACTATGGCAGCAACTAAGATCTTTTAGTATTTAATCAATTACCAGTAATAATACAATCTCGATATGATGATGATACGATGAATTATATATGTATGGGTCTCACGATAATTAGAACATGCATGATGCATCACCAAAACAAAAACAAAAAATTAATACACTTATGATACAATCTGCATATGAAGCATATGACGCTAATTTATGTCTATGGATCTCTTAATAGGAACCGTCAATTATATATCATAATTCATAAGCAATGGATTAACTTATAGTACCTTGGAAAAAAATATATAATAATGAATAATAATTTCCTAATAGAACGAAACAAACTAAACAAAGGGAAGACACCAAAATAAAAAACTAAACAAAGGGAGAAGAAATGCCTTAACATTGAAGTTTTTATTTATTTACTTTCCTTTCGACAAAAGAACTGTTCTATCTCTCTGTTTTTATTTTAACCTATTTGTGTTCCTTCCACCCAACTTCGAATTCATTTAAAATCACTATGCATCTAATTAGGGCGTAAGAACGTGTATCTGGGTATATATGCGGCGTAGTATATATTGTACCCATTTATTTAATTATTTGCTTAATTATGAATGAATATTCGGGTACTCTCTTATTTCATATGAAACATGTCAAATATTAATTAATGTTGCACTCCAAATCCACAATTTTTTATCTTAATCTCTTCTTGATGTTGATCCATATGATAATAAGTGATAATAACTGCAATGCTTTATGCCACCTCCACCGTTATTCAAGTCAAATTCAAAAGTCAAAATCCTCTAAATTCCTAATTTTCCAAATTCAATAAGAAGAACACAAGATGTTATTACTTCTAGGGGAAAAAAAAAAAAAAGAAAAGAAATAAATAAATAAATGATGACTAGAAGAACATCAAATAAATAAATGATGACTAACCTAAAAAAATTACTCATATTTTGTTCCATGAAATTTCAATGAATAAAACTTTAATTTTTTTTTGTGACTGGATAAAATTTTAATTTAAGTATATGTAAGTCACCTTTTTAATTTAAGGAAATTATTTAAATAAAATATTTAACAAATGAAAAAGTATAGAGAATCCATGCATGTTGTGTAGAGCTTACGGGAACCAAAAGGTGAAACCCTGATCCAATTTCATTTCTTTTTTTGCCCACCCCACTTCCAGCCACACTGCCGCCGCCACCCGCGCCTCCTTCTCCTCCTCCTCCTCTCTTTCGTTCACTGCTCTCACTCCTCATATGATTCGTGTGATTCACCTTCTATCAAACATGTTCATTCCGGTACCAAGAGCTTCACTTCCATTCATGGGACGTAACGCGAAGATCGCAGAGGTGTAAGAACCATCATCATCTCCTTCGTCTCCGTGGTAGTGCTCTCCTTCGCCGCCCAGCTTGAATCCTCACGCTTAAGGTTCTTCCTCCTCAACATAGAATCCCTCCTCCAAGTCATCATCGATATCCAGAAGAACCCGCCTCCACTTCGTCGACTCTTCTTTTTTTTTTTTCTTGCACTCCTGTGATGGTGGGAAGGTGGTGCGGTGGGGCGGGGGTGGTGGTGGTGATTGGTGAGATCTTCTTCCATATATGATGGTGGTGCTGCTTAGGTTCTTCTTCTTCTTGCGCCCCTGTGATGGTGGGGCGGCGGCGGTGGTGGTTGTGATTGGTGAGATCTTCTTCTTCGATGTATGATGGTGGTGCTGCTTAGGTTATGGATAATAACTTGTGTTATGTTTTGATGATAAATTTTATTAAATTTGAATGATAACTCTTTTTATCTTTTTAATTGTTGTGCTAGTGATGGTTGCGATTAGTGGGGGTGAGGTTACGGATGTGGTGACTGGTGAGATCTTCTTCTTCCATGTATGATGGTGGTGCTGCTTAAGTTATGGATGATAACGCTTTTTATCTTTTTAATTGTTGTGCTAGTGAGGGTTGTGGTCAATGGGGTGATGTTACATAACTTGTAATTTGTTTGGATGATAACTTTAATTAATTTCGTATGATAAGTTTTTTATAATTTTAAATAATAATTTATGTACTTATTAGCTTCCTAATATTGATTTCGTAATAGTGTCTTTAACAAATTTATAAAAAAAAAACTATATTAAATAAGGTGATTGATATTTTTTTAAAGAGTAATGCTAGGCAACTAACATTAGGGAACCAATAAGGAGCCAATAAGTGTAATTAGAGAAATAGTGGATGGTAAAAGGGGAGAGAAAAAAGAAAAAAAAAATGATGTTGGCTCCCTATTGTGTGGTAAAAGGGGAGAGAGAAAAAAATGAAAAATGATATTAACTCTCTATTGTCTTCCTAATATTGGTTGTCAAGACTTTCTCTTAAAACTAAGAGACTAATGATATTTTCTTCTAGAATAATTCTATTTGCACACCAAAATGAAATATAAAATACATGTGTAGTTTAATTTATTTTTAATGTCTATTTAGTATTTTAATACGTATTATAGACTAATGACTGATTTGGTGGCTAATTTTAATGTACACCTAGCATCACTCTTTTTTCTATTCTTTGTGTCTACCTTTTTACGAGAGAAAATGACAAAAATTTCAGTATATACAGAGTATGCACCAAAAAAAAACAAAAATGGTAAACTTTAACTGTAAGATTTGATTTGATTTTAAATTTAGTTAACGAGCCTTACGGGCATTCCTTAACAGAAGAAATAAAGATTTGATATCTTTTAATATATTGAGTTCATATAAACTTTAAATTTTAATTTAAAGTTTATTTGTATTTTGACTATTTTCTCTAAAAAGTTTCTTTTATATTATCATTAATTAATATCTTTAAAGCAGTTATAGCTTGTTAGCAATTTTTTAAAATGAAAATATATGATAAAAATTTAAAAATCAAAACATAAAACCTTTTATAATTCCCTTATGAATGAATAGAAAATTTATACATATAAATAAGAAAGAAAGAAAAAACTCAAAAAGAGAACAGAATATAAGAAGTTAATAACAGAAAAAAAAAATTATACACCAAGTCAGAATTCACAAACACAAGTACACTGAAAAAAAAAGGAAGAAAGAAAACCGGCACTTCCCAGTATCAGGTAACTATGAAGCCGTTACTAACAGCGTTTTTTTCAATCTATTTTCCGTTATTTATTCCCTCACATCTCATTGACTCATTCATTGATTTCGTTCCCCACTCAAACACAAACAGAGAGAGAGAGAGAGGGGGGGAGAGAGAGAGAAGAAGGAGAAGAAGAAGAAAAAGCCGTACCTTCTTTTCTTTCTCTTCCTCTTCCTCCGGCCATCCACCATGTCGCTGCCGGACAAAATTGATTGTAACGCGGTAAGCGGCGACGACATTCAAGAAGAAAGGTTCAACCAGAACAGAGGCTGCAACTGCTTCTGCATCCCGTGCTTCCGGCGATGCGGCACGGATTCACCACTTTGGGAGCGGATTCCGTCGGAGAAGAAGGAGCAATGGTGGAAGCGATGCTTTAAGAAGGTGCGGGAGTGTTCGGAGATTGCGGCAGGACCGAAGTGGAAGACGTTCATACGGCGGCTGAACTACGGCGGAGGAGGGAGAGGGCGCCCTCACATGAAGAACAACGGAGGTTTCCAGTACGATCCAATGAGCTACGCACTCAACTTCGACGAAAGCGCGGCTAAAGACGACGATGGAGCAGTTGCCGTGATCTCGTTTTCTGCTCGTTACGCTTCGCTTCCGAACTCGGCGAAGGCGTCGATGGATCTTGGAAAAGACGCGCCAGAATTTGTGTGAGTGTCACGTGCCGTATGAAACGGAGGAGGAGTAAGAGGGAGGGGAAAGGGGAGAGAAGTCGGTTGGTTTTATTTCTTTTATTTGTTATTACTTATTATTATTATTTGATTTTTTAAATTTAAATTTAAATTGGTTATAATTGTAAATTTATATCTTGAGAATAAAAATTAAAACTTAAAATAACTGATCTCAAATTTGATAATGATAATGAGTGTTTGATCTCAAATTTCATATGTGAAAGTATAAAACAAAAGGAATAATAATATGAGGTTAATTTTGATACGTATAAAGTTATTATGTATTTATTTTATTTTAGAAGTAGTGCACTTAAAAATTAATTATTTTTTAGAACATTAAATTCTAATAAAATAATACTATAGAATCAAAGGGAAAAGAGAAAAAAATTGATATTTATTTTTTATTATTTTTTAAATAACATTTATTAATAAATGAGGTTATATTAGACTTTTTAATTTGGTAAGCACAAGTCATCTTTAAAAAGCTCCCACCTTAGGGATAAGTCGAGGATTATTTTCTCCTTTCGTTAGAAAAAAATCATTTTATTTTAACAATTATTTTTAAATAACTAATCTAATAAACCCTAAAAAGATTTTTAAAAAAATGCTCTACCTGTATATACAATTTGCTTATTTTTCGAAAATCGAAAAACCAGCATGCGCTTGTGTGCTACTTACTACTGTCTTGCTGTTCAGTTTTAGTGGTTACTCAACTGACTTTCATGCTAGAGTCTTAGAGAGAATCCAGGATTCCGTCATTCTAAATTTCTGGCAAATTATTATATATTTAAATTATTTTTATTTACAATATAAAAAATTTAAAAAAGTCTTAACAATCAATATTCAATATTAGGAAAATAACAAAAAATTAATATTTTTTTTTTTTTATCACTCACTATTTCTCTAGTTACATTTATTGGCTCCTTATTATTCTCCTAACATTAATTTCGTAGCATTACTCAAAAAATATATGTGTTTAATTATTAAATTTTATTAATATTTAAATAATATTTATTTAAAAAAAGGTAGACCTAACAGAATTATTGAATAATTAATCTCTTCTTAATTATTATTTATAGGCATTTCTATAAGTAAGACAACGACTATATGATAACATAAGTAGTGGTCTGCTCACTAGTTCGCTTAAGCAAGTGTCATATGCAGTAACTCATTGACAAACGGCAGACCCTTAAATAAAATTTTGATCCGCAGTGAATTAATCATTGACCTGTCGAATTTCGAATTAGGAGATACCATAGGCAACCAAAAAAGTATATTTTTTTAAAGAATAATAACAAATGGAGATTTATTTATTTGGTGACCGAACATAATTGATGAAGCCTACTGACGGACGAAGTTTGGTTCATCAATCAGGAATGGCCGATGGCGTAGTTTGGATTTTATCTACTCCAAGCACGAAAGTAAAGACCACAAAATCTATCTACATAGTTCCCTTTGTTTAAAGTGTGGAGTTTCGCGGGGATCGTACGTCAGCTAGGGGTGGCAATACTAACCCTATCCGTGGATATCCAACCCTACTCAACCCGTTCGGATCAGGTTGTCAACCCTACCCGCAGCGGAGCGGGTTGAGGGCGGAGCAGGTTTGCTTGCAGGTAGGGTAGGGTTAGGATTTAGGCTCGACCCTACCCGTCCAACTCGCACCCCATATATAATATAGAATTTTTTGAAAAATGTTAGTGTTGAAGATAGAACACATGACCTCTTAGTTATACAAAAAGGCCTTAACCACTTACTATCACTTCAATTTGTAATTTTTTTACATTAAATATGTAAAAACCTCTTCCATTTACTTACATGTATAAATATAAAATTTTACAAATCCTAATTTCTAAATTAAAATGTCATTCCACACTCTACTGCAGCTACCATAATCTCTTTGACTCTCAAACACTCATAGAATATCAAGAGTATCATACTCTTTCGTTCTTTTCCAAGTCCCAAGCATTGAAGCAACTGTTGAAACCTTACTATTGTGACCCTCTCTCAATTTCGCGTCGATGCCCTCCCGTCACCGTCGCTTCCTCTCACGTTGAGTCTCACCAGTCGCAACCTGCGGGTAGTGTTGGATACCCGCGAGTTGAGTGCGGGTAGGGTTAGGGTTGGGAGATTCTCAACCCGCGAATATGATAGGGTTGAATTATAAATGAAATTTCAACCCGCTGGTAGGGTTAGGGTTGAGATTAAACCCTACCGTACCCTACCCATTGCCAGGCCTAACGTCAGCCAAGGCCTTAGATGGGAGTGCATTATTCATGCGGGTGGAGGTGAATCTCTCAGCTTTTGTTCGTTCTGTCACTCCTCGGCGCCTCTTCCCTTTGCAAGGTCCATAAGCAAGACCCTTCGAAGGCTTTTCAAGGATTCCCTTCTTTCGATCTACTTCCTTGGCTAAGTACTCAAATAGCTTTGGTGCTTGTAGCCAACTTCGGGAAAAAAAATGTATGTATTTGTGGCGATTGAATTTTTATTTTAGAAAGCAAACTAAACCTCGTGAACAATACAGGCGTACGTAAGGCACATTTTGACTAGAGCTTTTACCGGACCGGTTTTCCGGAATCTCAATGCCCCCCACCAAAAGATGAAAACCCAATGCCAATCGCTGATATGTTAATGGAGAATAAGGGAAAGAAATGGAAAAAGAAGGGAAGAGAAAATATTTTTAACTTTTAATACTTTTCTTTTAAAAAAATGATATTCATGTTGAATATTTTTTACAACAATGCTACATGTACATCTTTTTTTGGTGTACATCTCTATCCAAGTCCCAAACGAACAGGTTTTTATATATACAACGAACATGTTTTTATAGTTGACAGGAACAGGTTTTAAAACATGTTCATTTGCTTTTAAAAATCCGTTTGTTTTAGTAGTAATATTCTGTTCGTGCACGAACAGAAATCTATATATACAACGAACATGTTTTATAGTTGACATGAACAGGTTAAAAATCTGTTCGTTTGCTTTTAAAAATATGTTCGTTCTAGTAGTAAAAACATGTTCGTTGGGACTTGGATAGAGGTGTACACTAAAAAAAAGTGTACACCAAAATTAATTGTATTTTTTATTTCTCAATGATCTTTTTAATAAGAATGCCATCACAGTAAAATTTTGATTCATTCTGTGCAAGAAACCATAATCTAAACTTGGAATTTGTAAGTTTTCTAACTTGACACATACATATTAATTTTAAAAACTAAAAAGGACTTAATTAATTGCATTACATATTCCTCTTTTTAACGATAATTCTTTTTTATTATTAAATATCACTGAGATAACAAAAAAAAAATCTCTTTATGATTAGATATTTTTTTTTGTTAAAAAAAAAGGAGAATAGAAAAGAAAAGGAAAAGAAGAAAGTTCTGGTATAATAAGAAAAACAAATTAATTTTTTTGAGAAATGCATATAAACTACCTTATGAATAAAATAGAATAATGCTATTTACACACTCTTTTAATAAATATTAATTTTATATTCTATAAAATTATAATTATTATTAATTAAATATATATTTTAATAGTTAAATAATAAAAAATAAAAAATAATTAATATATTAATAATTTTATTTTATATGAGCGTTAATTTAATGTTTAAATTAAAAGATGTTAAAATATTATTATCTGGAATGTATTATCGGATATAAATATGCAATTAAAAAACGAATAAAAATGCGGATGAAAGGCACAAAAGAATGAGGGAAATTGATTTGACTTTAGTGGTACCATTACCACTAAGATAGTCTTAACTTCCTAACTGGTCAAGGTTTGGCATCATGGAGGAGCCACTAACACAATGCATTGGAAGTATTTCACAAATTTACTTATTTTAAGTAATTTTAATAATTAATTTCATTCACGTCTCATTAAATACGTAACTGATTTTCTAAGATACTTAAAATGTTTCATATCTTTTATTATTTTACGATTAATCATCAAATTTTGCATGATTACCAATTCTTAAAAGATAAGTTGTATTTTATCTAGGTCCATCATCATCCTGTTCCATGATAGACATTTCTTAAAAACAAAGTATTATTTAAGATGGACCTGATTCATGATTGATCAAATGGAATATTATTCTTAAATGAGTGATTGAGAGTAATTATAATTTTATAATGAATAATAAAAATAAAATATAGAAAAATTTCTAATTACTCATTTGAAAATATTTCATCTGGTCCATTATAGACTTTTCCTAAAAACAATGTCGTTTTGTATGATTATTGTAAATTGAGAAATTGAAGAGCTATCCTCATTAATTTCGTAAAAAATGTATTTTTCTCGTCCAAACAACTCTTATAATCATCGTTTTATTTAGTGTGTTTCAATGTAAATTAACACCGTAATAAATCATTAATGAAAACTATTAATCAAACTATAGAAAGATGAATATGATTAATTTTTAATTTTTTGAGATTAATGAATAAAATCTTTTATAGTCAAATTTGATGAATGATTCGTCTCGTAAAAAATAATTTAATCATTAACCCATTATTTTAGTAAAATTAGAGATGATCGGCCTTCAAATCATTTCAACAAATTTATAGAAGAATTCTATAAAAAAAACTTATGGAAGAATTTTATATGGTGTCATAGTAAGAAAAGTAATATCATCAACAAAATAGTATTACTTTCTAAATTTTATATTAAAAAGTAATTTTACTATTGAATATATTTATAAACATCACTGCATTTAGAATAAATTATGTTTAATATATTAATTTGGGAATATATTTAAAAAATGAATTAATCTATCAAAATAAAATTAAATACCAATAATACATTTCATTGTCCAACAAAGATCTTATCTCTTTTATTTGGTTAGTCCATCTACAAGTCTTCACCAAAAAGTGTGACAATGTTATATCACTTTCTTCTTTTTCATCATTCTCTTTTCCACTTCTTGGTTCCATCTCCACCACTGCTTTATATCATTCCAGTGCAATACTCCACGGATTTTTCATCCTTTTATTTTGTCCGAGTTGTATGCTATGGTTAAGAAAAGAATTAAAAAGAGATAAAATTTTCTTTTATGAATGATTAGATTTTAATCGTGTGAAATATTTTATTTTAATTTTTATTAATTTTTAAAATAAAAATAGTACAACTCTTCATCATGTGCATAATAAAAACTCTTTATTATATAATTTTTCTTTGTCCAATTCTATCACTCAATGTAGCTAGGGATTGGCTCTGAGCATATATATAAATAATAGTATTTTTCTCCGTAATAATATTATGAAATCATAAATATTTTAAAAATAAATTAGATGTCAATATTTAATATTAATCATGGAGTAAAAATTTATACTAATATCTTAATAATAAATAATAAAGAGTTTATACTAATATTAATTATCATGAAGTAAAAATTTATACTAATATCTTAAATCACTCTTTATCAATATTGTTGATTATGTTAGTTTGATTTTTATAGGGTGTCAAACAGGCTACCCCGCCCTGCCTAGTGTGGCGATTTTGAAATCCCACCCGCCCCATCAACCTGCCTAATTTTTTAAATATTCTTTTAAAAGAACAATAATTAAATCTATTTTAAAAAATATATAACGTGAATAATTTATAATATTTAATTAAATATTATCCAAAACATATAACTAAACATTGTTTTCTTAATATAAGTTCACTAACATTTCATTAAATTATGATATTTTTTATTAATTAACAAATTATTTTCTTAATTTTTAGAAAAAGAGCGGAAAAAAAAGAGGGCCGGCGGGTTAGCCTGCCCTGCCTTGTCAAAACCTGCGGGTTAAACGGGGCAAGTTAGGCGGATTTACTTATTGCGGCGGTCTTCAAATTCTAGCCCGACCTATCTTTTTTTGGCGAGTTACGCGGGTCGGCCCGGCAGATTGCGGCCAGTTTGACACCCCTAGATTTTTATAACGTGGACTATAACAAAACACATCCATACTTCAAGGGGCACTTTTTTAGTAAAGGTCATTGGGTCATGAGTCAAGGGGATCAAACCCAAGAAGTTTTCATGGGTCAAGAAGATCGTCTAATTTAGGTTGACAAACATTTAGGGATTATCTATATAGCGACCAGCCTACGTAAATCAGATTCATAGTGGTTAGCCAGGTTTTGTTGGGATCAGTCAACCATATCGTTCGACCTTTGCACGAGGTCCTTATGATGTATTGGTTGGTATTTAGTCGATATGTTGTTGGTTAGCTGGAAGCCTAGAAGTATTTACTAAAGTCAGATAGCAGCTTGTTGAGGTAAGTTAGGAGTGGTTAACCAAGGTTGTCGACAAACATATTTTTGGAAGTCACTTTATAGTAGGCTAGTAGAAACTCAGTTAGGGTAATTTAATTATTAGTTGGTCATGTGGTATAGATATTGATCAGTCGAGGGTAGATCGATAGTCAGTTGATTAAAGTAGGTTAGTCCTTGGTCAACATGTTGGAGTAGGTAGACATGTGTTTGGTTAGTCAGGTTTGTTAGTAAGTAGTCAATTGGTTATTGGTTGATTAAGACAATTGGATGCAATTTATTAGCGGTCTCCGAATTGAAATCAACCAACAATTACTATATAATTTTAAAAACGCTTAAAATATGTTCTAAAATAAAAGTTTTTTTTACTATTTGATAACACTTTTTAATTTAGGAAATATAAAAGTGCTCCTAAAATATAAAAGTTATATCTTTAATTTTAATAATATTTATAAAATATCGTGGATCGTAGTCACTAATTAACAGACAACATAGACTTTAATGTATTAATAATATAAAATATAATATAGATAATAGTGTAAAAAATTTGAGAGAGATAAATATAAAGAGGAAGGAAATGAAAAATATACATAAAGAAAAAAATGAAATAAAATTTTGAAATAAAATAAAATAAAGCAATTTATCAATCACTTTAATGAGTTGAACAAATATGATCTCCTAAACAATTTATCAAATATGTAATGTGCAAATTATAATAAAAAGAGATGTATGTATATATCTTTATGTTTTTTCTTGTTTTTCTTTCTAAAAGTGAGTGTGGATGTGGCTAAAGATGAAAGAAGATTAAGGTACCCATACTAAAACTATAAGCACATCAACCATAATATGAGAAATTAAACTGAGAAATGTTGAAATGATGAAGAGAAAAAATTAAGAAATATAAAGAAAGAATTGAAGTATCTGTAGTAAAGAAAGTGATGTGAGTGTGTTTAACTGCACGTGAGAGAGCGAGAGAGGGGTGACAAATTAAAATCAGAAAAAGCATAGCATGAATGAGAAGCGGGAAACATTGCAATCTAGAGCCAATAAGAAGATGCCACTTGACAATTTATGGTTATATATATATATATATATATATATAAGTATAATGTATAGGTGGGCATAATCTTGCTCATAAAGCACGAGGTGTCATTCCCAAGAGCCATGGTTTTAATATTTTATTGATTTTTTTCATTTGTACCTAAGGGTCCTGATATGCAGTAGACATTTGGTTGTGTGAAATGAGTTTCTCAATAGGAATACAATTTCCTAATTGTTGATGTCATGGTGCTATCATCTTCTATACATGTGTTGGTTTTGCAATTAGTTCGCTCCTAGCCGTGGTCCTATATATATATATATCATATTTTTTTGTGTGTTTAAGCCACATGCTCTTCACCGTTATATGGTATTATGGTAACAACTAATGTTCCAAAGCCATTGTTGAATTTTCATTTCTTTATTTCCCAAGTCACCCCATCACTGTTATATGGTTTTTCTTGATTTGATAACATTGCCTTGTCATCGAATTTTTCGCAGCGTGCCCCAAGGTGAGTTTATGAAACTCTTATTGTTGCAGATTATTGGGTTTGGTTGAAAATAATGTTTATAACAAGTCCCACATTGTTTGATGTAAGAAGTGTGGGTAAGTCTTTATGTTATAAATAGGGGCTTAGTAGAGAATTTTAATTGTACCAAGTCAATACACATTGTATGACTTTTAAATTCCTTCTTCTACTTTAGTGGTTTCTCTTGTAAGAGTGTAGAGGGTGTAGTCATTGTAATAGTGTGGGAGTGCTTGGTGCCGGAGTAAAAAATATTGATATATGGTGTAATCTTTGTTCCATAATATTTTCTTGGTTGTCGTTTGGCAATGACCGTGGTTTTTCCCTATTTTTGGGTTTCCACGTTAATTCTTTTGTGTTGTGATTGTGTTATTGTTCTTTCCTACTTCTCTATTTTAATTCTCCATGGGGCATGGTCGCGATCCCCAACAAGTGGTATCAAGAGCTATGGTTCGGTGGATGTAAATTCTTAGTATGCTCTGTGGTTGCAGTTTTGTCTAATCTTCCATATCAGAAAAGAATTATCCTGTAGTGTTGGAGAATTGTTTGTTCGTGGTAGCTTGGTTATTGCTGCTGCAATGGTATCTTTTTCAAACGCCGTGAAGTTTGATATAGAGAAATTAGACGGAAGGATGTTCTTTGGCTTGTGGCAAGTTCAAGTCAAGGATGTATTGATACAATCTGAGTTACAAAAGATGCAGAAAGTCTTGGCATACAAGGAGATATTGCCCTGGTGGAGCAAGTTCGGCAAAAGGCTCCAAGTCAGTGCCTCTCTGGTTGAGAGATATGATAATATCCTCTGAAATCTTGAGAGATGTATCCTTTTGGTAGGTCCGCAATGCCATGGAAGAGGATGAGCTGTTAGTGGGTCCACAATTACACATGGGCATTGGTTGGCAATTGATGCAAGTTGTGTGATGGTGGAGTTATGTAGATGGCTGAGTTACTTCCAAGAAAAGCCAACATGGAAGCAACACCATAGTCTCAGCAAGGTTTGTTCGACATGTGCCGATGAAATTCTTAGAATTGGTTAATTCTAAATGGATGCACTTTTTATGGTGGAGTGTGATAGCTATGGAGCTATGATATTCTGATATTGACAATGTCATTATTTTCAATCAAGGTGGAGATTGTTGGGTTTGGTTGAAAATAGTGTTTATAACAAGTCACACAGCGCTTGATGTAAGAAGTGCGGGTGAGCCTTTATGTTATAAATAGGGGCTTAGTAGAGAGTTTTAATTGTATCAAGTCAATACACATTGTATGATTTTTAAATTCCTTCTTCTACTTTAGAGGTTCTCTTGTAAGAGTGTAGAGGTGTAGTCATTGTAACAATATGGGAGTGCTTGGTGTCGGAGTAGAAAATATTGTGATGTATGATTTAATCCTTGTTCCATACTATTTTCTTGGTTGTCGTTTGGCAACGACCGTGGTTTTTTCCTGCTTTTGGATTTCCACGTTAGTTCTCTTGTGTTGTGATTGTGTTATTGTTCTTTCCTACTTCTCTATTTTAATTCTCCATGGGGCATGATCGCGATCCCAACACAGATTTTATTGTGTTGCTTTCTGAAAAGAGTAACCTCAAGGACACTGCAAAGAAACAGAAGCCTATTAACATGATAGACGTTTAGATGATTTGCGGTATGTCATCAAGCCTGGTTAGATGTCTTGCTTGAGTTATGTTTCTTTGTCCTTTTAGTTTTTCTACTCATACTAATAGGATTCATGTCTCTCTTTGCTTTTTCTCTCTCTCTATTTATTTATTTATTGATCGTGACAGTGGGACCGACAAAATTCGGTGCACTTGTGGGAAGAATTTGCTAAGCAGTTACTTGACCATTTGACAAATGAACCTGCAACGGGTACATACTAATTTAATAATTTTACAATTAGGGAAGATGAAATATTTCAATGGTTAATTTTGATCTTCTTAAACTTTCTTCAACATAAACTATGCATCATGGTTATATATCAATGGTGACTTCCGAGAGGTTCGTTAAGTCCTTTAGGGAAAGGTTTGGTCGCATTTACTTCTTATGGTGAACTATTTAAATATATCTCCATATTTTTTTTTTAATTTCAAAAGCAACCGTCCTTCATATTGTTTAGAGTCTTGGAATTTAGGTCATCAATTTCAACCATGGTGGCGAAAATGGAGCCACATCCTGCACCTTCCGTATAAGATGATTTTCTTGATATCACACCTTACATGTTACTTGGTGATTTGAAGGAAATAATAGAGGTTTACGTTTTCCTTTTGTAGGAACTAATACGATGATTGCTTTCACTTCATTTTTAATTTCACCACCAAATGCATTTGGTGCTTATACATGTCCGTTTAGTAACCTTCTATAACTGTTAATTATTGTTGCTATATCATATTTCGTGTTAATTATAGTAATTACTATTGAATATAGTATATTTTTATTAGATAAAAATTAAATTATAATAGTTTATTGTTTTTAGTTGTGATTAACAATATTTAAAAGATATAAATTAAATTATTGATCTTAATTTTTTTATTAAATTATTATCAAATAAAAAATATATAATAAATTATATGATCCTTAAATATATTTTATATTGACCTTATTGATTACATAATGTGCACCCGTGCATTGCACGGGATTATATATATATATAAATAATGGATTTGTGTTATAATTAAAAAGTGTAACAAATAGAATTTAAACTTTTGATTACTAAAAAAGAGTAATACTAGGTGTACACCAAAATGAGCCATCAAATCAGTCACTAGTGTATAATACACATTAAAATATAAAATATATGTATAGTTTAACTCATTTTTAATGTGTATTTAGTATTTTAATGCATATTATATACTAGTGGCTGATTTGATAACTGATTTTGGTGTACAAATAAAATTATTCCTAAAAAAATATAAAGAAAGGGACTAATTCAATCTTCCTTATTCCCACTATGATTTGTCAAAAATTGAAATTGAAATTAAGAAATTTTTTTTTACCTTTTATTCAATTTTCTGATAAAAATAGTACTTTTTTCCTCTAAAATTTAGGATGAAATTTAAAATCTTAAGTTTTTTTTATTAAATCGTCCCTAAGATTTAATAGTCCTTTAAAATCGTCCTCAATATTTTAAAAGATAAAAGTATCCTTTTGATATTAAATGTTCTCTCGTTCTTATTTTTTCATTATTTCCACACATTCCAACCTCAATCAATCATATTATACCATGCATAAAAAATGCGCTTCTAATTGAAACCAACAATAATCATGTAAGGGCAATTGATCAAATCGCTTTGAATTCACAAAAAACCCATCAAACTATTCGAGCATATGCAAATCAGGCCAATCTGATCAAAGAAAATTTTGTAGACACCTAAATTCTAAATCCTAAACAGGAATGCAGAACATGAGAAGAGAGAAGCAATGATATGACTTTCTTTTTTATTTTGTTAAAGAGGCTCATTCTTATTAAGGATCTTTGAAAAAAGCACAATCTTCTTTATAATTGCAGTTTAATTGTTGTGAATTGGTTAGAGAAGCTTTGATTCAATGTGGTTGCAGTATATTCAGCTAATTTACTATTAAATTTATCTCCAAAATGTATTATTTTAATATATTATTCTCTATCTTAATTATGCTACGCACTTCATTCATGCTAGAGAGGAAGGGGATGTAAGTAATGCTATCATTATTCTTTAAAAGTTTCGTAGTAAGTAGTTGTAGTTTGATTTCAATATGTACGGCAAAATATTTCTTATGTTTGGCAAAATATCTCTAACATAAGTAAATTAAATTAAATTAAATTACTCAATAAAATTATTTATTATCTAATAAAATACTTCAGAAATATAATTAAATATAAATAATATATATTATTTGCAACATGACAAAAATACAATAGTTTTAAACCAAAAAAAAATTAGATTTAAGATTTTTCTAAACTAAAATTACCAAAACAACCATCTAAATATTATTAAAAAAACTTAAAAATCAAATTGAATTATGTATATAAATATATGGGACGTGGCAGGTAATGGGGCGGGGAAACCAGTATCCATACCCGCCCCATACCCACGCAACCGCTCCAAACATCCGCCCCATTTAGGACGGGGCAGATCGGAACGGGGTGGGGCAGGTTAAATTGCCATCCCTAAATATGGATCTAGGTCAGGTTTAACCAAATCTAGACTTGGCACTAATATTATACGTGTTTAATTTGATTTAAAACTTAATTAAGTTAAAATAAATCAGGTTAGTTAAACCAAATAAATTTATATCAAATTATATATATTAAATTTATATCAAATTTATTACCAAAATAAATTTGATATAAATTTAGTATATATAATTTTGTAAATTTAATATTAGGAAAAAGTATTAAAATTATCCACAAAAGTTTCGAGCGCTAACAAAACTATTTATAAAAGAAAGAGACAAATTTTTTACCCATGAAAGATGAGTTTTGTATGACAAAATTATCCAAAACCTCACCAAAACTATCCAAAATTAATGTCTCGTTAATGACATTTAGATAGTTTTGTCATGTAAAACTCATCATTCATGAATAGAAAATTCATTTTTTTCTTTAATAGATAATTTTGTCGGCGCCCGAATTTTCTGTGCGTAGTTTTGTCATTTTTTCCTTTAATATAATGAAGTAATAAAATTTTACTTCCAAACAAAAGATTTAACAATAGTTATATCACATCTATATCAAAATAAATTATTTGAAAATAAAAACCATAGCTGTTAAAACTTAAAACTGGCTTGGACCAATCAAACACCAAATTGGTTCGAGTAAAAAAACCGGCCCGGATCAAATTTTTTAATTAAAATTCTTACCCAAACGACACCGTTTTTAGATCCTAAAAATAAAGAGTTTAACCTAAAGTTCTAGTTCCCAAGTAGAGTAGTAGACATTGACACAACACTGATCTAAGCCAGTCCTTGCCGGCTCCGTCGGCCCCGTTCCTACCTGTGCCGGTCTCTGAGCCGCGGCTGCGTGTCACTGTCCTTGCACCGTCGTCCCCGTGTGTACCCGTCCCAGTCACTGCATCGCGCCTGTCCTTGCAGCCTCTGCCGGTCTGCCTCATTCCGCGACGTCGGTGAGTGTTGAGTGTACCTGGCGACTTGCTGACTTTTTTTTTGTAGTGTGTCGTTTCTTGCATATTCCTTTTTTAATTATTACTATATTTTCATTTCTTGATCCTTTGAGAGTTGATGTTTGTAGTTTCAGAAAATTGTAAAACCTTAGTGTACTTTTCTTCTTAGCATTTTCAGAGTTGTGAGTTGTGACTTCTTGTTTTTTATTGTTATTGTTATTTTCTGGTTTATATATTATAATAATTGTTACTTCTTGTTTGTTATCTTTGGATCTTCTTTGAGAATTGTGGTGATTTATATGAGGTGGGTGACTCTTTGATATGGGTTTTCACCCAATCTAATTGAAAGAGAATTTGCATAAACTTGATGTATGAGGCATTACGGGTACAGAACATTTCTATGAAGTTCTTAACTTCCAATGTTTGCAGTAGTGATTTGGCTGAGAAAAGAGTTAAAAACTCATTTTAAACGCATGCTATTGTTATTTACATGTGACCATTAATATACCCTTGTGGTTGGATTCATTGACCTTGAGGCTAGAGGTGTTCATTATAATAATAATAATGCTCAAATTGAAGTTCTTTTGGAATTCGTCAGGCTTCTTGTGCTGTTATGAATGTGCTTGGAGTTTGGAATACATTTCCACATCTCATTTTTCAGTTTGGAATACATGTGCATATGACTGAATGTCGGTTTTGAAATTTTATCCCTTTTTAACTACTACAGGTCTTGAACAATCTTCCATTTTCAGAATTCTTTTGATGAACAAGTTTTTGTTTGTATTTATTTTTTATTTTTAACTAGCAAGTCATATATTTCGAAACTTAAGAAACTCCTGATGATATGTTAGCTCTCTAGCATAAGTGCATGAGCCAATTTTTTTTTAGGAATTGAATTGGTGTCTTTGAATTTGATTGGCTTGAATCACTACACGAAAGTTTTTCCTATAAATACCTCGTTGTTAACCATTCTTCATCATTCTGAGTGGTGTATAAGTATTGGTCGTGTGAGGGTAGATAATTTCTAGAGTGTGTTCAAGGAGAAGACAAAGGTGGGGTTTTTGAAATTACTCCTTGGGCATAGTTTAAGTCTTTAAGGATGTTATGCTTGTAATTTGATGTCCTCTTATTATGTCAAAATCAGAAACTAAGGTTGTATTTTAGTATTAGTTATTTTTAGGAACTGAAACCCTAAGCCTACATTCCATCATCGTGTTCCTGAGAGAACTAGAAGAGAGACGACGCTCTGTCCACCGTCGCCGTCAGCAGCAGCCAGCAGACCGTCCATCGTCACGCCGTCGCAGCCCTCAGCGACACCGCAGCCAGCTTCGTCGCAGCCCTGCTCCGTGCACGCTTCCAGCCCTGGTCACATCAGTGGCGCCGACGCGCCGTCCACCGTCGCAGCCTTGGTTTGTGAACGCCGCCGGCCCTGGTCTGTGCGACACTGCAGTCAGTTCTCTAACTGTCTTTACTCTTCCCTGTTCTTTTTTTTGAAAAAAACATGAATGTTCCCCCTGTTTTACTGAAGTTGGTTCTCTGCCTCTGTTAATGCTTCCCTGTTGTCTCCTAATTTGGTTCTCTGCCTCTGTTAATACTTATACATTTATACAAATACAACACAGGTTTTGTCTATGTTTAATAACATGTTGTAATAGTATCCCTCATGCATCACTTTATAGTTCTTGTTGAGTATATTAATCAGCCCTTCGATTTCTAATAAAGCAGAAAAGTATGGATTAATCAATCAGCCCTTTGATTTCAAGCAAAACAGAAAAATATGGTTGCCAATTGTAAATTGATTGATTCAGCCTTGGTCAAGAATATTTAGTTGATAGAGCAGTGATTTCTCTTTTGCCAGAATGTAAAAATCCAAGGGTAAAAAAATATGGATAATAACGTAGTTTTTGACTTCAGTTTCCAATAATAAGCAACCTTTAACACCATCTATGTATCTATCTATCTATGCTATTATATAACAATAATAATTTGTTATGGACTTATGATTGATCAATTTGGACCCCAGCAACTTAAGTACATGACAGTCCTCAAGGACTCTTCTGCCTTATTCTCTTTCAATTAAACAAGAGCAGAAGAAGATGAGAGAGTGCTCTTTGCTTGAGACATGGATCTAACATGGTTCTTAAGGTGCTGTTGAGCATTTCTGACAGAATAAAGTGTAGATGTTGATTGTTTTTAGGAGCATATGAATGAAATTTTCAGTTGAAAATGACTTAGATGTGTTAGCTCTAGTTTGGATCAGTATGTGGCATCTAAACATGTAATTATTGTTGTTGTTGTTTATGTTTATTCATGGGCATTGAACCTCCTAATGAGATGAATTTGAACGTGGATTTTGATATGTTTTTATGAATTTTAATATTTGAACTTCAATGTGAACTTATTTTGAAAAAATAGACTAGTTTAATAAATTAATTTTTGTTCTTGTATTTAAGTAAATCGGTCTGACCTCGGTCGAACCTTTGAACCTCTGAACCATTCACCCTACCGGTTTTATGACCGGTCTGGTTCTCAAAACCTTGGTTAAAAGACATGTATGTCAAATTTGAGACGGTTCAACAAGTAATCCAATGGTTGAACATGTAACCTAGTGACCCGGTAGGTTGACAGGTTCGATGAGCGGGTCGGTTCTTACAACTATGATAAAAAAAAGAAACGTATAATATAAAAAGTAGTAATTGAAGTATAAAAATGTAATATTTTATTACTAATTTTAACTCAAGATATATTTTTAAATTAAGATGACTTCGAGTCAGGCCGGATGACCTGAAGTATGATCCAAACCCGCTCTAAAAGCCACAACAGACCAAAAATAACAAACTTGAACACGCAAAATATGCTTCTGGTCTGAGTTGGGTTGCCGGCCTGTCTGGGTTTTGAACGTGCCTAACCACAAGTCCAAAAAATAAAACCCCTTCACTTACCAGTCTCATCCTATTCCTACCACATCAACGGCGCCTAAAAGCCAGCAACGCAGTACAGCCCACAACCCTTCAAGGCCTCTCTGCTACTCTCTCGAATCTCACCAGCTCTGGTGGTGGTGTGTTCTTGTTGAAAGTCAACTGAGAATATGTATTCTGTTCTTGTTATTTATGAATTTCTGTTTGGGTGAATTAAAGTCATAATGCTTAGTCAATGCATCAAAGTTAAAGCATATTTCTAGCATTTTCTTTTATCCTTTCTTTTTCTTGATCAAAATTTATCACATTGATGTATTGAACTCAATGAATAATAGAAGGTAATTGGTTTACAATCAGAATTTTGAAGTTTTAAGAATGAGCTTTATGCTGTTTTACTTTTGAATCTTTCTCTGGTTCATTTTTTTTATGTGATCCTTGCTGATTCCTTTCACTTCCTGTGTAAGAATTTTGAATTTAACTGGCACTTCTAATCCAACAAGTTCTCTTACATTACTTGGAGGAACTCCCTTTTCAAAAGCCTCAATGTTACATGATAAGCTTCGGATTTTCTTGCAGAAATCCATTCTTTGCAGAATTAATTAATTAATTATGCTATTAGTGATGTCAACCATTTGCTGCCAAATCACTCTAATCCTTGCTGTGTTCAAGCCTAGTTCTTGCTAATCTGTTATATGCCTAGTCTTAAACTTTCAGTTTTCTAACAAATATTGTGAAACAGTACACTATGAATGGCATATTGGACTGTGGCTTGAAGAACAACATACATTTGCAGGATTCCAAATAAAGATCACCTGTTTTTTGGACTGGATACAAGCAGTGACAGATACTTCTATATCTAACCAATCTAATAATCAGTGGGATCACCAAAAGACTTTACCATGGCTATAAGGAGGGTACTTGTTTTTGCTTCTTCCTCTGCGGCCCCTTTTCTTAACCACAATAAGAATACATACTTTCTTGCTTCCCGTTCTGCCCTTGCTCGTCGTTTTTCACTATTTCCCGCTTCAGGTGAATTTGCTACCCTCACATTCTTAGGCTCAGTTGTTTTCTTAATGAATACTCTTCTGAGGTTGTTGTATCTTTTCAGGATTGGATATTGATTGTGGATTCCAGAAATGGCAAAACGGGGGTGGTATATTCCATGAGTCAGCTTCTATAGACTCCACAGCAGTTGTTGAGGTTGGCGCTGTAGTTCATTCTGAATCTGTCATTGGTGCAAATGTACATATAGGCTCTGGAACTATTGTTGGCCCTTCTGTTTCTATTGCTCATTCAACTCAAATTGGGTACACTAAATTTCTTTTCTTTCCTCTACCATTATTGCAACTTTGACCCATAATGAACAAGCTATGCCACCATTTTTGTTTCAAACTCTTCCTATATTGAACATGTGAACTGGATTTTTCCCAGTAATTTGCATAATTTTGTGCCTTTTAGTTATTACGTAGGATGTCTGCCCTCTACACCCAATGTACGACTTGTTATACTTATACAAGGTAGAAGCTGAATGTAAAATTTCAATATTATACAATGGGGATTTGGATTAAGAAGGTGAAGATTACAGTATAAACAACACAAATTTGATCAAAGCTTTAGTCTTGTTTATTGTATGCAGAGGTTCAAGTGCATGGTTATGTATAAACAATCACAAATATGGTTTTTCCTTTTTATCAAATTTATGTCTACCAATGCTAAATTATCTGAGTTTGAACTAATAAGGTCTTGGTTCTTCCAAGTTGTTTCAGGTTTAATGTTGCTCTTAGGAATTGCTGTATAGGTGATTCATGTGTAATTCACAATGGAGTCTGCATTGGTCAAGATGGTATGGGCCGGATTTCCAAGCTTACTTGTTTATTATGTAGTTTGGTATGCTTGAAGACATACTAAAAGTCTATAGACCTTGATATAGCCTGAGCCTTTGGACATTTATAATATGTAATTCAGATACGTCTAACTATTTGTACCAGAGGGTGCTTTTTTTAATAGTATTGAGTAGCTGGTACATGATGAACCAATTTGGCACTTCAACATGTCTTTTAAGAATAATTTCTTCTTTGATAATCTTAATCTATTTATTTATCTGGAAAAATCTTAATCTGTTTAACATGCAGGGTTTGGATTTTATGTGGATGGTGATGGTAATATGATAAAGAAGCCTCAGGTTGGTAACAAGTCATATTTTAATTTCATTTTAAACTATATTTGTTGCCAGTTGCTATTTGTCAAGTATGATCTACCTTTTATCTTGCTTATATTTTTCTAAACATAATGTATATTTGTTTCTTAAATCTGTCAGATGTTGAATGTATTAATAGGGAACCAAGTGGAAATTGGTGCTAATACATGCATTGACAGGGGCAGGTCAATATTTTGCTCATTTTCTACTTTTTATAATTTTTTTAGCTTAATCATGTGCCAAAATGTGTTATAGTTTGATTATAACTTTGTACGGATTTGAGGTTTATTACTAATTTATTTACCTTGTATTTTGGGTATGCAGCTGGAGAGATACAGTTATTGGGGACAATTCGAAGATAGATAATTTAGTTCAGGTTAGAATTTAGCTTTTGCTTAGTTGTGAAAAAAGAAGGGGATTATTTTTGCCTTCCATTCTGATTGTTCTACAGATTGGTCATAATGTAGTTATTGGGAGGAATTGTATGCTTTGTGGGCAAGTTGGAATTGCAGGTTCAGCAACGTAAGTTATCCCTGTTTATTGTGCTCTTACATATGAAATTTTAAGTTGATCCTTGATGTACTTGGCCGAATTCATGTAATTACTAATCCTGCACAAGCTTTTGAGAGTCTTGAGTTACAACATTGTTTGTTTGACTGTGGTATTCAGCATAGGAGATTATGTAACCATGGGAGGAAGGGTAGCAGTGCGAGATCATGTATCTATTGTATCTAAGGTATGCTTTTATTTTCTTCATGTGATTAGTGAATGAATAAGTGGAGCAATGGTTTAGGAAACTGATAAAACAACAAAGTGAACAAACACGTAATTGCGTCTGTCATGTATTATATTTGCAATAAGTTTATTTATACTTAGATCTTTGTTAAGAAAGTAGTAATCTAAAGTTTTAAATCACTTCATAAATACCTGTGCGTGATGCACTTAATTTAGCCGTTTGCACAGGGGAACCATTTGTAACCCAATGGGGTCAATACGACCTCAAATTGCTTGTCTACTGGACTAAATATTGAGCAAGGAACACAATTGTGAATTTGGTTACTTTTGGACTGTTTTTACTTTCTGGGAATTAAGTTTTCGAGTTTGAAAAGATATCTGATCACACATTTTGCAGGTTCGACTTGCTGCAACAAGCTGTGTAACAAAGAGCATCAAAGAGCCCGGGGACTATGGTGGCTTTCCAGCTGTAAGGATCTTGCCTTATGGGTTTAGTCCATTTAATGCATCGCTGGCAAAGTTGAAAATTTGTCATGCTATTTAGTATTTACTTCCAACTGGATACATGAGCTATCTCCTTTGATGCTTTGCAGGTTCCAATTCATAAATGGCGGAGACAAGTTGCCAGAAGTTACAGATACCAGTGAAAAGGAATACTTATTTTCAGCAAACTGGTTTTTTGATAGGTAGGTAGAATTGTAAGTACATGGCTTAGGAAGAAGCATTAGTGCAGTATTATTTATTTAATAGATTGTCCTCCGCTAGAGTACTATTTAAGGTATTATATCCAAATATTGAATAAAAAAAAACAAAAAAAACATGAACACAAACTAAAATAAAAATCCTATAACCGTTTTTGTTATTTCTTAGTTGATAGAGTGAGACAATTTTCATGCAGAAAATTTTGTATTTTGCATAAGAGAATCAGTTCTCTCCGCTAAAATCCTGAATTTGCATAACTATCCTTTGTAGCTTTAGGAATTTAGGTTGCGTTGACAGAGCTACAAAAATTAGTCTAGCCACAAAAATTAGTCTTTTATATTTTGTTGGATGATAAATGGAATATAAGATAGAATTAATAAAAAGTTTAATTTACTTTCATTTTTTCTTCACACAATTTAAAAAATATAATAAAAATCTCTGCTTAGTATATTTGTTACAAAATAGTAAAATACACTAATTCATGTCTCCCATCTTTTGTTACAAAATAGTAAAATACACTAATACATGTCTCTCATCTTCCAATTGTTTATTTATTATTTGCAAAATATGGTTGTGTCTCTATCTATTTATAAGGTCTTGTAAACAAAAGTAATGAAATTTCTTTCTTTTATTTCTTGTCACAAAAAAAAAAAAAACAAAAGTAATGAGAAGAAGGGACCTTCCTGTTGGATGAGAGTTTTCTCAAATTTTACCAAAATTATGAGCCACAGGAATGTGAGATTGGTATTTCTTTTGATCCAATGTAGTTCTGCAGTCACAATTTTGCACATGAACTAAAGAGATGATTAATAACATCTTTTTTAAATAAATTTGAGTGAAATTTTAAAATTATTTTTTTTATTAATTATTTTGTTCTTATAATTATTATCTCATTAGTGAATTCGTTAGTAATTATTTTATCAATAAAGCTAGCTGACCAAGCCCTCATCTCTTAATATAACGTCAACCAAGAAAGAAGAAGAAGAATTATTATTTATTTCTGTGCATTATTGCTTTATGTTTCTGTACAATATTGCTTTCCATTTCTACGCATTATGGCTCTCAGTTTCTGTGCAATGGTGCTTTCTATTTATGCGCATTATTGGTTTCTGCGCAATGCTTCTTTCTATTAAGAAGAAGAAGAATATTTTATTTCTGCGCATTATTGCTTTCTGTTTCTGTACAATGTTACTTTCTATTTATGCGCATTATTGTTTCTGTTTCTGCACAATATTGCTTTCTATTTCTGCGCATTATTGCTTCATATTTCTCTACAGCAACAATAACTGCGGCAACAACAACAGCAGTAGCAACAACAACAACAACATCAACATAAAACAGAGGAGGAGGAGGACATTGACGAAGGAGGACGACGATGAATTGAATGTTCTTGAAGAGCGATGGTGAGAGTACTTGATGAGAGTACGTTTCAGAATGTAACCTTTGTAAACACACTCTCCTTCATGAGAGTGGTGATGATTTTTGTAAATTACTTGTTCAAATAGCAAGATTGTTATTTCATATGGGAGAGAGGAATATATTGCTATTGATTGTGAGAGTGTACTTAAAAAAAAAAAAAAGAGTAAGATTGGAGAGTGAAGATACTATTCATGATTAATTATTTTATTCTTATAATTATTATCTCTTTGTGATTGTTCATTTAATATTATTGTAAGTGTGTAAGATTGGAGAGCGAAGACACTATTCATGTCACAAGAGAGGAAACTCTTTTGGAAGTTGGGTTACCAATGGTAACATGCTACCGCCATGTTGGACTGACCAACTAATTAAAATTTCAGTCTCAATTCCAGAATTTCAGTATTTTTAGTACCTTCGGATAGTATGGATTAGAGCATCCAGTTCTGAGACTGAAACTTTAAAAAAAAATTTTTACTCAAATATCTTTATTTAACATTAATGTTTTCATTACCAACCCTCCATTAACTTAATTTAATCTTTATCTCTTAGTAATTTTAAATTAAACACAATAACAACTTAATTCAGTATAGTCTCTCAATCTCAATTTCAGTCCCCCAATCTTAGTCTGTTTTCAAATGCTACCTAAAATTTGAACGACAACCAACAACATACCATCACAAACTACAAACCGCCAAAACATGAGAGCGAAAGCGAATTCACACATGTATGATGTATCATGTATTTGTAATTAAATTCATCATGTGAATTCCCTCTCCTCCGGGTTCATGAAATTTGCTCCTTCATAGAGAAATTTTATTGCGGTATATATTCAACCTCTTCCGATTATATGAGATCACAGCTTCAAACTTACTTTTATTATAATTAATTAATTTCAAAATATTTTAACAACATAATTATTCAAACATCTTATAACTCATTTTTATATGAACTCCATAATTAAGTCAATATGAGTGATTTTCAAGAATTTAGATGATGTCTATAAGATCTTAATATGTTGTTCAAAATGAGTTATTATTCAGTTTGATTATATATTTCATCTACAATCTCTTTTCATAATGAGTTATATTTCCATCATTTTTTTAGATAATAAGTCCTTACATTAGTCACTTTCATAAAACCTAAAAAACATGTCAGACCTAAATGGAGTAATGGGGTATTAACTTGCCAAGGTAGCCATTAGGGTTAATATTAAAATATCACTCTTTTAAAATTAATTATCCACATGCTGGCCTTTTATATTACAATTACTATAAAGTATAAATAATTATAATTAAAAATAAAATAACAAATAAGTTGTCACCTAAAAAAAGGGTAATATTTAAATAATTAGTTTAAAATAATAGTATTTTAATAATAAATTTTGAAAATATAACATATTGAAAACAAAATGACCATTATCTTCCCTAGTTATAAATTTGGAAATTGTGATATTGTCACTATTTTTCATGTGATTTTTACAAAGTTAATTTTGTATCCTGATGTACCGTTAGTGGATGATCTGATCGATGTCTAAGAGCCTCAAAAGGGTTTTGATGAGGCAAAAACAAGAGGAGGTGGCGGACTGGTTTAGCACCGCCCACTGTAGAAGCGGTAGAAAGTTGGTGTTGGATTTATAAAAATATAAAATTTTTGAGAGGTTCCATTGCATTTATACTTCAATAAAATAATTGTATTCCAAGTACATTCACATTATATATAATACTACTCACGGAAATTCCAATTTGTACATAATAAAAAGTAACGTTTTTTAAAAGATAAATTATCATCATATAATTTAATATCAATAACATTATTCATACTTCTAAATACAGAAAGATATAACTAATATGAGAAAAGTGTAACTAATCATATTATTTAAGCATTACAAAAAAAATCATATTATTTAAGTAGGATTCCGAAGAGGTAAGTATGATTTTCAAATGTCTAACTAATTCTTTTAGAGTAAATTATCGTTTTTGTTCCTAACGTTTTAGGTAAATCCTAAAAATGTATCTAACATTTAAAATGTTCTATTTATGTCCCTAACGTTTAAAAATCATTTCAATTTTGTCTCATCATCAAGTAATACTAAAAATTACAAACAAAACTATATGCATAGATGTTATTTTACAACACCGAAAGATTATAAGTGACATATTCATTTCATTTGTGCCAATTATTATTTTTCATACCGTACGAACATAACATAAAGACCAAAAAGAGAAAAACACACAACGTTTTTTCTTCAGCCAAACCATACAATTTTTTAGTTGTTCAAATGTGAATGTGGTAAAGATTGCATCTAGAAAACTGTTGGTTATTAATTTTGCATTTGAAAAAGTAGATTATTATTATGATTTATTCTAATAAAATTGATGGTGAGATAAGATTGATATGATTTCAAAATGTTAGGAACACAAATATGGACATTTTTAGGACTTATCCAGACGTTAAAAACAAAAATGATAATTTACCCTTCTTTTTAAAAATGCCTCGCTAAATGTTTTTTTTTTATATAATTAATCTAGGTGTACATTCTTTTGCCATCCAAGTGAAAAACGAACAGAAATTTATATATATAACGAACACGTTTTTATAGTTGACATAAACTTATAACTTGTTCGTTTGCTTTTAAATTCTCTGTTCGTTCTGGTAGTAATATTCTGTTCGTGCACGAACATAAATTTATATATATAACGAACATGTTTTATAGTTGACAAACCTGTTCGTTTGCTTTTAAATTTTCTGTTCGTTCTAGTAGTAATATTCTGTTCAGATTCACTTGAATGGAGAAAAGAGGTGTACATGTAGCATGACTAATATATTTTTAGATATTTAATAGTATTTTGATAATTATATTTATAATTTTAGTTTAGGAAAATGTTAAATTTAATTTTTTTTTATTATCTATTATTTGTATTTAATTATGTTTTTAAAGTACTTTCTTATATAATAAATTTATTAAGTAGTTCAATTTAATTTTCTTATGTTATATATATATATATAGATATGGAACAATTTATATCCATAAGTTTGAATATGGAGCTAAAATTTAAATACGCGTACATAATAAGATGAGTATAAACATTGACGGACTCATAAATTTTTTACAGTGGGACGAAAATATACTAAAATAAATTTTGTTAAACTTCAATATTTAAATTTTATATAATGGAGATTAGAAATTGAAAAGATTAGTGCACAATTTTTTTATCTTTATTTAAAAAAACTTTTCATCATATATAATTTCTATAAAAATGTTTTTTTTTGTTATTTCCAAAACTTGGACTCAAAATCTCTTAATTAAATTAATTATAAGCAACTTGTTATACATTTAATTTCATTTATTCTCAATTTTAATACTTAATTAAATTTAATAAAATAAATTTTACGTGTATTAAGTTTAACAAAATAAAATTTCTTTTATACATAACCTTCAAAACAATTTTTTATAATTTACTATGGCTGTGGAGCAAGGCCAAATATATATACTCATATAATTTTGAGTAAACACTCTTCTCGGTCACTTTTTCGTTTTAGAGAAGTCACCCTTTAATGAATCGAAACTTCCAGAGTGATCCCTAAACAATTAAAAAAAGGGACAAATCGACCCTGACACGCCACATTGTAATCAATTTTCAGGTGGTTTTAGGGGTCGATTTGTCCCATTTAAGGGTCGATTTGTCCCATTTTTTAATTGTTTAGAAGTCGTTCTGGGAATTTCGATTCATTAAAGAGTGTCTTTCTGGAAATTTCGATTCATTAAAGGATGTCTTGTCCAAAATAAAAAAGTTCAGGAAACGTAAGGGGTGTTTACTCTATAATTTTTAGTTTTGTTTTTATATAATTTTTAGTTTTGTTTTTCAAGATTTCAGCGGGGCAAATGCCTTCTCCCCTTCCAACGTGGATCCATCCTGGTTATGGGTACTTTAATACCCATTCCGACAGAGATATCAAACACGCCGGTCCGTCCTGCCCATTCAAAACCCTGTCCTTAGGCGGGTTAACTCGCGCCGCCCCGTCTAGTATGGCGGTCTTAAATTCCTCCCACCCTGCCAACTTTTATTCTTTATTTTGCAAAGAAAAATAATTAAATTTATTAAGAAGAAATATATAATTTCACAAAAAATTCAATAACTTACAATATTTAATTAAATATTATTCAAAACATCTAATTAAACATTATTTTTTAAACATAATTTCAAAAAATTTCAATTACTTCTAGAATTTAATTTCCATGTACCGTCAGTGTAAACAAGTTTTAAACTCTAACTTCTAATAATTTTTACTAATTAACTAATTATTTTCTTAATTTTTTAAAAATAGTAGAAAAATGAGGTGGGGCAGGCTAACCCCGTGAGCTAAACTAGGGTGGGTTTGTTTGTTAACGCGATTTTGAAATCCTAGCAAGACACTTAAGCAACCCAAGCCACTTAGCAGTTGTGCTAGGGGATGTAGTTATTAGTTTCTAATTCTTTATACTATATCTTGCTAAACTATTGTTAGACATAGTTATGGAGTCAAGGACAACAAAAGAAAAGAAAAAAATGACACGCACCACTTTTACATCACTGGTTTCTTCAATCAACTATAAACTTTCGTTGGTAGAATCAAATCTGGCAAAGTGGCAAGCAGATCCACAATCCAATTAAGATTCTTTTTAAAAAAAATTGATTAAGATAAATACTACGCTTTTGGAAAAAAATTTTAATGTACAGGGCATTTACAACCATTTATTTATTGTTGCTATAATTTTGAAAAAATGAGAAATAAAAACAAGATTTCATTTAGATTATATGGATGACAATGCAAAATTATTTATCCGCAGTATATACCAATTAAATTCATAAAAAATACGTACTTATAAATATTGAAGAAGCACAAACCAAGTAAGCTACAGAAACATATAACTATTTATAACACAAGGATTTCTCACTCAATTTAATTCTAGCACTTTTGGAGACCTAATTGATTGTCATTATTATCATTATCATCATCATTAAGGGATAACAAACAAACAAAAAAAAAGGGTGAAGTGTGTTATGATATCAACATGGACACATGGGAGTTGTTAAGTGACCCCACACACATCACTGCATCTACAGCCAATTTTTTGAATCAAGGTTTAATGGATTCTACTACACAGCTTTCATGGATCCCACCACCACTGCCTCCAACTGCCCACTCTATAGTACTAAGCATAGACAAAAGTTTTGCATTCACACTCCCAAAATTAAAAAGCATATGAGATTCATAAAGTAAAAGAAGGATTAAATAAACAAAATCAAAAGCTAATAAAGCTAAAGAGAGAAAGAAAGAAAGAAAGAAAATGCACTTGTCACACTAGCCATGATCTGAGTAGACACACAAACACTGATGTTTAATCTAACAAAAATGACATTGAAGGAGACAACCCTGGCTTTGAAAACAGACATTCAATCATATACTGTATAGAATCTGCTCCCATTCTAATTACTATTGAGTAGAAGATACAAATTTGTTGGGCCCTGGTGTTGATAAATCTATCTAGCAAGGATGTGTTGAATGTTGGATTATTAACTTTTACACTTTGAAATGAAAATAACCAAAAACAAGAAGAATATATCAACATTCAATAGAGTTAGGGGATCTGGTTGATGGAAGAAAGAGATGAATTCATCTTCTTGACATTCTTGACACTGAATCATAATAGTTGTACATCAATGTTATAGCATAATCAGTCATCACAGTTTCAAAATTAGCACACTCAAAATTTTCCTGGTAATTCTAAGTGAATGAAAGCTTTAACCAATGGATTTTGGAATAAATTAAGGAGACGGGAAGAAAATTGAATACCTTTCATGCTTGTTCTGATCCCCTCATCCTAGGCAACTCCGAATTAAGATAAGAAGGCATGCCAATATGAGCTTCAGAAGAACTAGAAAACTTTCCCTTCTTTGGCCACAACCAGATTTTGGACACTGAAAAGCTCTCACCTTTACTCACACTCCTAATATTCTTTGCATCCATATGCCCTTCCAATGAAGCCTTCTCAGAATGTTGTTTTCCTTCGGCAGCAAGCCTCGAACTGCGATCGCTCCAGTCATGTTTCAAGGCTATCCTGAGTTCTGAATTGGCCTCAACATACTGATAAGATCCCATTGAGAAACACCTTCTTGCATCCAAATTACTGCTACTTGTTTCTCCTACTACTCCACCCTCTTCACCAGTCTCCACATCCATCTTCCGGAATTTACCAAGCCTTACAGGGAGAATCCCTCTTTTCTCAACTTTGATTTCTTCAACCACAGCTTTCTTCTGCCTATTTGTAAATCCATTTTCACCATCACAAGGCCACCCTTCATCTTCCCTCAAATCATCAAAATCATACATTGGATTCTCCATCGAAAACCCTGGAGTAAGGAGTGTCCCTCTACAAAGAGGGCAAGTGGAGTTCGAAAGAAGCCATGTGTCTATACAACTTATGTGAAAAGCATGGCTGCACATAGGCAATAACCTGAGGTTATCCTTCTCAGAAAACTCACATAGACAAACAGCACAATCAAATGGCTCCTTCAGCCCCACAATCTCCTTGTACTGGAAAACTGGAAGGGCGTCGATGAAGGCCTGATCCAAACCAGAATCATGCAGATGGAAAAGCTGTTGTAATTGTCTTTGCAGTGCATCAGAGGTTGAAATCTCATGGTTTCTATTAGATTGAGCAGATGCAGACGAAGAAGGGTGCTTCATGAGAAATCTAACAAGCAGATGGAGGATACCAGAGATGAAGAATAAAACTGCAAGAA